>JABFEA020000046.1:620317-655082 GCA_019775915.2 Cyphomyrus plagiostoma
CCCCCCCCGCTGGCCCAAGACCGCCACCCCCAACCGCGCGTCCCCCCCCCCCCCTGTAACCCCCCCCCCCCCCCCCACAAATGTCCGCATACCCCACGAAACATCTGCATGGGCAAAGTCACCCCTCTCTCCGTAACGGCTGGGGGTGATAGATGGGAGGGGCAGTAATGAAATGGAGACATGAAGCAGTATGAGCGGTGTTGGGGGGGGCACTGTCCTCCGAGTCGGGGGGGACAGAAATAAGAAGAATCGCCTTTCCTCTGTGTTCCATCAAGGGAGAAATTAGACATTTACCAGGGTTTTTTCTAAAGTCGACGGCCCCCATAGATCAAACCACTGGATTTACGAGCCAATTTTCAACATGAAATATAGACACTGGGAATCAATTTTACCTGTGTTTTCGCCACCTTCCCTGAGCGAGCGTGGGGCCTGGTTCCTTTAAGGAAGGCACCTCGCCCGGCCTGATAACGTATTACCCTGTCAGCACGCACACGCTGCGTTATCTGCTGATTTGTTGTAAGCATGCAGGATTTATTGATTTTAAATAATCTATACATTCCCTCTTCAGGTCTTCATTCTAAATTCTGAGCAGCAGATGAATGTGGAAGACGCCAGCTTACATGTTATGACACAGAAAGTCTCAGACGGTCAGTATTTCAGCCACCCTGTCTGTTGCTTCTGGTCACATGACTCTTCTGGCACCCACAGGAGGTCAGAAGGATAGCATGAGACTGTATATATAGGCTGCTGCTAGAATGTATGAATGACCCAGTATGAAAACAGGAATGTAGTGTCACCATAGAGTCAATGATCTGCAAACTCAGTACAGAATAGCATCTCACACTCTCCAAGGCTCAGCTAAAATACCTCTGATGGCAAGTTCCAGGGTGGCATACTGGGTCGGCATACTGGGTCAGGCTCAGTCACGGGGTCCATCACAAAGATCATTAGCAACACGTGCCAAGCAGGATTCTCCTATTGACTTCTGGGTAGAATTCTGTGTGATGGATGCAGCTTATGGACTCAGCATTTGTCTGTGGAGCTTAGCTGTCTGGACATCCCAAGGGCAGAAGCAAGAGCAGTGGCCAGTAAGGGCGGAGGCACCAGGCCAGTCAGCCACAGCTTCTCCGTCCCCAGTGTCGGTGCACTATCTGCCTTCATGGTTCTTCCAAGTAGCAGTTCATAGTGTTCGACTGCAACCAGCTCACTGCAGAATATGGAGTCCTTAACCCAAAATCAGAGAACAGGCTTGAAATCCAAAGAAGGGTGCTTTGAGTTTAGGTCTTCCTCAGACATTTCAGTGAACAGCTGGGCTCAAATATCAGACACTCAAAGGTTGAATGAATTAACAAATGTTTTGAACGAGTTTCCAGGGCTGTGCTGACTGTCGATATGTACGCTATATATGGAATGCCGATTTCAAAATGGTGCCTCTACAATTCTGAAGGTCCCATCCATGTTCGCTGACTGCAGAAATCCCAATAGAGCAGCAGATAGATGTTTTCCTGTAGGTTTTCTGCATCACGTCGATACTGCGATGTGATGCAGGTCCCTCTCGGTCTGCGAACACGGACTGCCATCACCACAGGCCATCTCTAATCACTGTCCCCGTCTGAACACGATTATTAGCGATTCAGTCAGGACTGGCTGTAAGTAGTGGGTGGATCTTCATGTAAAATTCACTTAGGCTCCATATTTTTCTTGCCGGACACGATGAATCGTATTATAACCTGTTCCACGAAGAATAATGGCTGCGGGCCGTCCCGCTCAAATGCGCGGCACACACGCTTTTTAATAGATCTTGCAAAATTGAGGTTAAGAGGGGATCTTGGAGGTTGTCTGGATCTCCTCGAGGAGGGGGAATGAGATTGATGCGTTAAAAAGATTGGTGTGGGGGGGGCGTATTCATATGGAAATGCTGCCATTGTTTGGGAGACTGGAGGTTTCGCAATCTCAGCTTTGCTGAAATTTGCACTTGACCTCCAGTGCTAGTGATGTTAGGTTGCTAGCAAAGAGACACAGGGGAAAACTGGGCAAAAAGGGGTAAAACGTTCATTTAATCAAGACCTCCATTTGCATGGACAATGATGGCATGTGAGCATTTATGTATCGTGTGACAACACTGTGCAGTGACATGTGTTGGTTCTCCTTAACCAGCTTGTATGGAATGAATGAACCAACCAGAGTCAAGCGGCAGGAACAAGAAAAAAGCCTCACAGGCGATATTAAAACACATGAAGAGCAGTTATTAACAGAGCCGTACACAGGTGAGTTCTGAATGAGCTGGTGTGATGCGCTCCAGCTGAAGCAGACACTGACTCTCAGCGCTGACGTCACGTGATGCAGGCGGGCAGCGCCCCAGCATGCTGACTGACTGCTGCCTCACTCTGACTCACCACTGCATTTCGCAGCACCCCTCCCCCCCCAACCCCTCGCCTCCCTCACCCTAATCGATAGGCATATTAATCATTCTGGAGGGGAAAAAACGTGACAAACCAATTATTAATCTGCCCTGTCAAGTCCAATACAGTAATGAATTTACTAGAAATGGTCTCAACTTCATCCATTCATTAAGTGCTGATAGGTGGCAGACTTCACAATGTCACTGGATGTTCTCTATTATTGACGCTGGCGCTGGCAGCTAATTTACAAGGAGCTTCCATAGCTGAGGCACACGACTCGCTAATCAGAACACAGCCGCTAACATGCTAGCACCTGACGGAGGCAATCAGCTGCTTGTGCAGCTCAGCTCCACCTAAGTGCCAGGTGGGGCTCAGGGGTGGTCTTAAGGTGAGGGTTAGGGTAAGGACAGTGGAGACAGAAAGAGACTGAGTGAGTGTGATCCACACTCCGGAGAACCAGTAGAACCACAGCCATGCACCCACATAGTAAAAGAGGGACGGACATCTACACCCCCACACAAGGACATGGAGATAGACATCCACACCCCACGACACAATGACAAGGGGACTAATGCCACACCCCCATGCAGCGACGGGGGACAGACACCACAGCTGATGACACAGTGACAAGGGGACTGACACCACATCCCCATATAAAAAAGGGGGACAGACAGCCACCCCCAACCACACAGAGACAGGGGGACGGACAGCCACACCCTCACACAGGGACAAGGGGATGGGCAGCCACCGCCCCACCACACAGGGCTCTCCCTGGACCTCCCAGGTCAGACTTTGTCTCACTGCCATCTGTAATCCTCGGTCTTTGTGTCCAGCCCAGCGGAGAGGAACATGCCTTGCTGAGCACAATCTAACAAGACGCTCCATTCTCACCCCGCGGAGCGTGAAGAATAAAGCTGTGTGCCCATTGGTTACGATGCTCGGGCTGAGGATTTACGTTGTTCTGGGTGATGGCCAAGCCAGACCCAGAGGTGCCAGCATGTGGGCCAGAGTGACAGCATTGTCATCATTAAGCTCTTAGAAACTGACTACTGGAAAGCCATTGCTATATACTTCAGGCCACCAGCAGAGGGCACCATCTGTGATCAATCATCCTCCATTCATTGTGCTGAACCTGATATTGATGGAGGTGGTAAATGCCATACATTCATGACATCACACGTTGCTAGGTGACCTTCTCTATCCATGGCCTCCGTTTAAGGTCAACCCAGCGGCACCACCTGGCATCACACACTATTTACACGTCTTCTACCGATCTGCAGACACCCTTTTCACTGTCCTACACCCAACATTTGCATACAAATGAAGTTCTAAATGGGCTCAATGACATAATTGACTTGCAATTAGAAATATTCTGGCGACTGGTCACTTTACAGTGGTCAGAGCAAATATAAAATGGAGAAAGGCCTGCTTAGCATATTAACGAGGCTGCTTAGCTGTCACTTAGGTGGGTGACAGGGTGACCCGACAAGCCAGTGGCCTCCCACCTTCATCTGAAATGTGAATTTAAAACACTAATTGTTTCTGAGTACATTTTGTCTAATTATCGTAGAAAGGCTGTTTATAACGACTTAGAAATGTGAAAATACAAAATATTAAAATGGTAAGCCAATTAAATTATCCCATTACTATACCTTCCAACAAACATGTAAAATCAGCTTGAAGAACATGAACGAGTGTTTAAAGCTGCAGTTAAATGAGCTAATGGAGCCATGAGCCCAAATACATACTGAGGGAGGTGTGAACCAGAGAGCTAAACAGAGATGAATTACAGGGCTAAACAGAGGGGAACGGTAAGCTAAACAGAGGTGAACTACAGGGCTAAACAGAGGAGAATTACAGGGCTAAACAGAGGTGAACTACAGGGGTAAACAGAGGGGAATTACAGGGCTAAACAGAGGTGAGCTTCAGGGCTAAACAGAGGTGAGCTACAACTAAAAAAATGTTAAAAAAAATAATAATAAGGATCAGGTTTGGTTGTACCAATTTTGCATTGTGGTGCTTACAGAATGCTGAAACTCTTGTTCAGACTTTTCTTTTCATATTTTACGCATCGAAGACATAGTGCAACACTTGCTTTAATAAGAGCTTTAAAATACAACACTTCAAGGTCACATCAAGAGAAAAAGCAAAAAATGAGCAGAGCAGACCCTAGCATGTTCATGAGAATCTTACTCTGCTGGGCAAGGTGAAGCACAGCTGGCTGGACTTCTGGCAGCCTCACTTTACAGCAGGGCGGCCCCAGTGTGGCCCTCTGTAAACACAAGTCCGGCTCACTCCCAGCACTCGTTAACACCATCCCGTCACTCAGCCCGCAGTTACTGTCAGCCCCCACACAGCATGCTGTGTAATCAGCATTAACTATGTCAGGGCCCTAATGGAGGGGGAGGGGGCTGACAGGCCACCGTTCCGACTCCAGGCTCGGCCAAAGACAAACTGCTCCGGTGTGAAAAGCACACAGGAGAAATGGCAGTGTCAGCCAGCAGAAATGAGTCACAAACAGAGGTTTTACAAATGCAATAATTTTTATGTGCTGGACTTAAAGGGCTGGGTCAGGGCATCCCCAAGTCGGCATGCACACGCATTTACATATATGTAACAATTTTACTAATAGTCTGTCAGATTTGCAAACAACCCCAAATTTCAACTGGAACGGCCCTTGAAGTCCGGAATTCCGACTCCGAAAGTCTGAGGAACCTCTGCACCTTCGACCGCAGAATACACGATGGCTGAACCCTTCGTCAACAGAAATTAAAGCTGTAGCTTTGCACTGTTTACTAGCGCTTACGTCTTATTTGTGTTTCATTAAATCGATCGTACACGGAGTACGGTTGATCCGCTATCGTTGGACATGCTGCTGCGGTGTCTGTATGCGCAAAAACCCACATAATGTCTAGTTATCGACTTACATTTCTAACAATAGCTAACAATGAACGTGGCTAGCACTGGGGCTAATTGTGTCAGAAAGTAAGATCTCTTTATTTCTTGATGCTAAACAAGAAATCCTGTTTTTTGAAACAGGCCCCTGGTATTGTTAAATGGCTTTCCCCCTTGTACTGGAACGCCGTTAACTCTGGTGTGACGTCATTCCCAGCTCCGACTTCGACCTCGGAGGTAAATGGGATGCGGTATACTTGTAGCTCAACGGCGAAGTCCATTCTTTTTCATTTGTTTCGTTTCGTTGGTTTAAAATCAGTTTAACACTTTAAAACCCTAATATTTATAGTAAATGTCGCTTTGTAATGTAGTTGTACGTAAAAGGTGTTTAAAATTTAATTCGCTACTTACCTTTAATGTCGAAGTTCTGTTCATGGGAAAAAACAGGTGCCAGCGCGGGTGACTGAGGAGGCGCACGAGAGAAGAGAGAGGGAGAGGTAGCGGTGAATAAGTTCAACTAATAAATAACGGTCCTGGATATTAATTATAAAAAACGTTGCTTATTATAGATGTTTAATTGGGATGAAAGGATATACAGAATTGATTTCAAAATAAGAAAACGTAAAAATTAAAATTACGTAAAGACGTACAGAAATAATCCATCCATTTTCCAAACCGCTTATCCTACTGGGTCTAAGTTATAAAAATACTATGTGTGCGCTAACCACGAAAAAGAGAGAGAGAGAACCAATATATACACACATTAAAAAATATTTAATAAAAAAACAGTAGAATGAAATTACGAAGCGTGAATGAGCGAGGGCTGACTAATGCACCATAGATTCCTTCAAAATGCATTATAATGGCCGGTTTAAGAATTAATAAAGCTTTACTGCATCTTATTGATAGTAATAAGACATTATAATGTTTATCATAATACTTTATAAGCTCCAATGAAATTCATATACACTATAGATTCATTCATAAGAATTAAGAATGCTTTGTACTGCAAAGTTTCTATAGTGCATTATAGATGAGAGCTTCATAGATCATTCATGATTCATCATTTTTATAGCCATGTTTATAATTCTTTATGAAAGCATTACAATGTGTTGTGGATGTGGCATGCATAGAAAGTGTTACTAATAAAACTTTTTCATATGTAATACCCCAAAACAGGGCTGTCATTCTGCAGTAATGGTGACGGACAGCCGCCTTATCACTTGCTAACACAGTGAGAGCGGTGCTGTTTAGTCCGCCCCCAGTAGGGCTGGACGATTTATCGATATTCAATTCGAAATCGCGATTTGAAACAACGCGATTAGCAAGTGGCAAAGGCTGCGATTTAGGATATATATTATACAGTACGTCGGACCAAGGGTTTAAAACTGCTGTGAGAGTAGTTTTACAAATTCATGCCGTGCTCTCACCAATCACAAGCGCCGTGCTTCTCGCGTGCCAGTCATGCTCACTAATCAGAAGGGACCAGTGCCCACAAACAGCAAACACGTCAGACGCAAGGAAAATGTTACATTCGCGGTGCTGAAAAATACTGATTCGCTGCTGAGCTATAAGTGAATTGCCTTCCTATTTCATAGTCCGAGATTGTTTCAGAAAGGTCCTATCTATGGCATTAAATTAGTGCCAAAACTCGCGCGCATAAACACCATGCGCTCGTGAGCAGAAAATCCATGCTCTACGCGCTCGCGTTTGCACAGCACTCGCTTGCTTGGCATTAAATTAGTGCCAAAAGTCGAATCACGCGTGTGCTCACAAGCTGAAAACCCACCGTCTCTATGCGCTTGCGTGAGGCGGAAACAATGGCTAATATCTCCGCTCCTTTGATTGTTTTTATTTTTTTTTTAGAAATATCGACTACAATTGGCTATTTGCTTTGTTAGAAGATGAAGAAAACTTGTCACTGATTGCGGTTAAGTTAGCCTCATATTTGATACAAGGACTACGGGGAACAATGTACACCCCTTGGATTTTCAGAATATCTTTCTCTGTAACAGTTATTAACACATTGTATGCATATTACATGCCATTGCTCCATTTCATACATATTGGCAGTTAATTGATAACACAAATTCATCCATAAATAAGTTGTCAAGTGTGATTTAAGCAGTGCAGCGTGGGACAAAGCAAATGTACCTCAGTTGAATTGTGTGATTACGTGTTTCGTCGCATTTAAAGTAATCTTGAAAATCCAAAGGGTGTGTGCATTGCCCCCGAATCCACTGATGAAAGCACATTCCATAGGACATGTTCCATTTTGTTTTTGTGCTCCATTGCACTTTAAATGGATACAATATAATAATTAATAACTATTACAGACTAAATTAATCAGAAAATTCAAGGGGTATGCATTGTTCCCTGCAGTCCACTGATCAAAGCACACTCCACTAGATGTACCTGTCTTGTCTAGTTTTAAAGTTACTAACCCATTCATGTATTGTCCCATTGCACATTTTACGGATACATTCGAACATTAAGAAATTAATTAAAATTCACACATAAAGTAATATGGGAAACAAAGGGGTTTTGCAACAGTCGCCATGAGCCCAAAATGCTAAACCACCATGTCATTACAGCTGAACGAACATAGACCTATAATATTGGCTATGAACACGATTTTGCACAAATCACGAAATGGTTTGAAGTGCAAAAATAATCGGTGTGCACCGTTGTCTATGTACTGAACATCACGATTCTGTCATTTAAAATGTCCCACCTTCCATTTATGGGAAAGCCATAAAACTGAATATCGAATATGAAGCTAATTTAACCGCGGTCAGTGACAAGTTATCTTCATCTTTTACCAAAGCAAATAGCCAATCGTAGTCAATATTTAAAAAAAAAAAACTATTAACCACTGTTCCCGTCTCCAAAGTGTCAAAATTCATCCTGTCGAGCGAACTAGTGCTGTGCAGACGCGAGCGCGTAGAAAGGATGGGTCTTCAGCTCGCGAGCGCACGCGCGTGCGTGGTTCGACTTTTGCCACTAATTCAACGCCGAGCGAGCGCTGTGCAAACGCGAACGCCTATAGAACATTGCGCCTCTGAGTTTTGCATACTGGGCAATAGCATTAGGATACCGCTAACCCATCAAAACAACAAGGAGACAGTCAGTAATTCTCACAGCAGCGGAGTCGGTGACCCCCAAAAAAACCGTAAACCAATAATACAGTTTATGTGTTTATGTCATATGTTTTTGTTCATATTAATTTAAGTGTTTCCAAACATTAATCTTAATCCCACGACAGTAATAAAATTAAAGCCTTGCTTCAACATAAATACTAAAAGAATAGATCGCTTTAATCGCTATTACAGTTGGGTATGGGCACGCGGTCTTATTCAGAAAACATACAAAAAGAGACGCATATAATGTTTATTCATTCGTTTTGTATTTGTCCGAGTAACAAAGCAAAGGAATGATAAGCCGTTTCAGTCGAAAACTGCATTTTACTTCTAATTTCAAATAAAATACAGGGTTGGCAACTTTGGTCATGCAGCTGCATGGAGTGAGATATTCTGTTCTCTGTTCTGCACACACATTTACATGTATGTAAGTTTTATTACTTTGTAAACAGTCTGTAGGGTTTGCAAACTGCCGTAACGTTTTTGATACAGCTACTTTTAAGTTCATGATGGAATATAGATTTGCCATAAGATTTCTTGCGTGAGAGTCTGAAAGAGTTTGCAACCCGAACACGTACGTTTTTTTTGTTTCACCTGAATTGATTTGTATAGAAAATAACCGTATACAGTTGTTAAAAAGCGGAAACTTCGACCAACATGAAATCAACAATAAAAGACTTCTATTTATTCAACATCTCACGGTTTCAGGACAGAACAGCCACTCTGTTATGAACATTACAGCTTTCCAGTGTTGTTGCGCAAACAAAAGGGGTGCATACACCGAAGTAGTTCTTGCTTGTTCATTTGCGTGGGGAAAAGGCGGTTGTAGTATTATTAAGGGGTAATCAGTGCAAGATCGCTTTTTTTCTTTTTACTGCAGTTGTTTTCATTAGTACTTTATTTAACTTGACGCACCACATCTTTAAATTCTCATCCTTGGATTAGAATATAGACCAGTTATTATTTTGATGGTATGTCATGCTGCGTCATATGTTTTAAAATTACTACACACTGAATATTGAACTGTAGCTTGACATTAAAAAACAAAATCGCAAATCAAATAGTAATTGCAATGTCTGTCAGAAAAATCTCGATTAGATATTTTCCCGAAAACGTGCAGCCCTTCCCCCCAGTTTGTAGGAATGCAGGTCCCACCCAGCACGGCTCCCGCTCCCTGCCCACCCCAGCACGGTCCATCTCCGTCTGTCCGTGATGTGAGGAAAGCAAGACGCACCGTGGAATGTCTGTCCCAGAGCAGACCCTGACATTATCAGGCCTTCATTTGATCCATTTAGCACGGCATTCCACAAATGGCTGCTGCGCTCCGTCATAAAAGCTTTGGGGTTGGGGCAGTTCTGTGGAGGGGGGGTTCACTAATGAAGGGGCTTTGGGGCAGGAAGCTGGCCGGCCGCTCAGGGATGATGCCCTTTGCGCTAACGGCCCTTGGGGCAAGAAGGCTAAGGGCCTATCCACTGCTGACCCAGGCTGCCTCTTGAAACAGTGTCTCGCAGGTAGACTCAAGCGGCCACAACCGTGAATGTGCTTGACCTTTCCCTCGCAGGACTGATCTGATTGTGGCTCCTTTATGAAATCCTGCAGTAAAGGTCGCGGCTCTCTTTAACATGGGCGCCCCGTAGCCATGGAATTTGCCTTTCACTAAATTACCTTTATTACGTTTCGGCCACAGACCAAAAAGCTGTTAAACTCTTTTGCTATCGATAGCTGGTTCAATGGGACCTCAGAGCTGGACTGCGGGTTCTGATTCGCGGGGTCTGATTCACGCCCTAGCAGCCATGTCACAGAGACATCTTTGATATCACCATAAGAGCCAGCTGACTGTGCCAGTAAGTGTTGGGGGGGGGGCTGTCCAGCACAGGGTTTGCTCCATGCTGGAAAAAGCACCATGCAGGGAAATAAGGGGCCACAGAGCTGCAGAGTGGGGGGGGGGGGGGAGCATGCCATTTGCACAGGTGAAGGGTATCACCACGGGGATTCGAACTGGGGCATGTCGGGAGCTCAGAGACGGGGTTCTCCAGGTGGGACTCTGATGAGAGGCCGGGGGTGTAGGGGCGACCTCATGTTAGGTAATCGAATCGGCAGAGGATCTTCCCTTCCCTCCCAAGGGGACCAGAGCCAGACATCTGCATGATAAGTGGAAAACAGCAGCCCTGCTGCAGAATGGGGTCTGAGCTTTTGGCCAAAGTGCAGACTGTGTTTGAAGATGGCCGTTTTAGAGGATATGAGTCAAAGCTGCTGTCTTTTGAAAAAGGGAAATACATCAGCTTTTTTAGCCTAGGAAGGAACCCTACGATGGATGGGCAACTCATCCAGGGGGCTCCGTGCCCTTCCATGAATGGGCGTAACCTCCAGGGGGCCCCATGGCCTGCCATGGATGGATGTAACATCCAGTGGGCCCCATGCTCTGCGACTGATGGGCATAATCTCTAGGGGGCCCCATTTAGTACAGGGAAACATTCATACTGCCAGTGTTGGGCATGTCAGGTCCATAAGCTACAAATCCAGACCAAGATTTTATTTCTAATAACCAGTGGTATCGTCTGTGACTGTGACTGTTATGGACTGGTTGGTAGAAACAAAATCTTGGTCTGGATTTGTAACTTCTGGACCCGAAATGCCCAACACTGCGTACTACACTGTGTAACATCAGAAGCCATAGCTTGCAGTGGGTCATTGTGGGAATGACGGGATTGGCAGATTCTGCCCTGACACTGAGTATTCTGGGGGGGGGGGGTTGACTGGCAAACCTTCATGTCCTCAGATGTTACTGTGAAATGGAGTGAAATGAATTAAGAGCGAGACAATCTGCACTGTGAAAACACCGCCAAAGAAATAACTCATGTCCGCCTGGTCTGAACGCAAAAGCTTCCTTTTATAATAGAATCATATTTCACCACAGCTAAAAGCCTCCCCATGAACAATTAAAGATAACAAATGAACAGGCCGTCGTTTCAGCAGATCTCATATGCTCCTATAATTCTCAATTGCAGAAATTGCAAAAATGGCTTCTACCGTATGTGCTACAATGTGTAATATAACATTTCATCGTCATTAATCAGTCTTTAATGAGATTGCAGCCAGGGGCTGATGTGCGGCCTGTTTGCTCAGGTCCTGGAAGTCCAAGGCTCATCTCGTAGACCCGACGGCTTCCCCTACCAAAGGCAAGAGGTAGGCTGACCGAATCAGCTAATAAATGCAACTTGAAAACATGGCAGTAAAGCAAAATGCGCTTGGTAACTTGGTAGCAAAACGTGGTTGGTGAACAGGGACCAGTTACTCCACTGTGGCTATAGTTAACAGCTAAACAGTTAGTAAAGCAGAGCATGGCTCCCACGCGCCGCGGACCCACACAGAGGCACGCTGGACAGCCCGCCCAGTGCTTTGTGGGCCTGGCTTTGCGAGTCACTGTTAGGCCACATGAGGCCACATCCTCACACAGGTATTTCAGTTTGACGTCTTTAATTAGAGACACAGCAGATAAAAATGGCTGTGTATTTGAAGCTCCCTCGAAGGGCCCCGTGGTGCTGTGATGCGGCCACCTGAGGCCCCACCGTTACCCAGAATGCCACAGCCTCTGGACCTTTCGCCGCCTCCCTCCCAACCTGGGATCCATGCTCAGCTTTTGAATCACGTCTGATTGATGTGGTACAAGAACCACACCCCTGGGGTTTGTAGTGGGGGCCCTTTTTTCACTGATAATCTTTTTGCTTTACAAAAGGAAAATCATTCAAAGGCATGGCTAGAGTCCTTTATCCAAACCCCCAACAGCTTTCCTGCTTCCCGGAGAAGAGTCCTTGTGGAGCCAGGCTTAATTAATCAAACACAGAATGCACCAAACAAGGATCTGGCTGGAAGGATGAGGGGCACCTTAAAAGGGCAGCATGTGGAAGAGCGACCACAGCCTTGAGCGGGGGAGACTGTCCATCCCAGAATGCCAGGGGGAACCCAGTGGACATATCAGACCAGAACTGAAACATGACAGGGCTGGTTAAAAGAGAGCATGGACACCCCCACCAGGTACACAAATACATTCACAGGACGAGCAGGAATCTTTAAGGCATTGCTTCTTGTGGTGTAGTATAATTAACAAATAAGTACATTCTAATTGGATGCACATCATCATCAGCCTTTTGGTGACATGTAAGGGAGACGCTTCCAGGTCTCCCAGAAAAGCCTTAGTGACATGTTACCTCTCCCGGATATGAAAAGTTACAATCCAGCTATGGAGCGCTGTGATCAGGGACACCTCAGGAGTGTGCAGCCCGGTACCCTGGTTCCCTCCTCACTGCACACAAGGTGGGGAAGTGTGCCTGTGTGTCTGAGCATGAGCGTATGTGAGAAGGAGGCCCACAACCCACTCAAAGGCATCAAAGCAGAGTGCTTCAGACGCGGCAGGGCCCGGCTGGGCCTGCGGATTAGGGAAGCTTAGCCGTCTAAGTGGACCTTGAGCCGTTTGAAGGAAATGTCAGGGAGAGGCTTGCAGCTACCTGGAGGGAGCATCCATCACACTCCAAATGAAAGGCTTCTGGGCTCTTTTGGAACCAAAGTCAGGTCCTGGAACATGGGTCACATAGAAAAATTTAAAGGGGTGGGGAGCTGTTTACAGTCAGGCAGGAGGTCATTTAAACAGGAAAGCAATTAGTTAATGAGCCCCTAATGTTCTAAAGACCATGTTCCTGCTTTGGCACAGAGGCAGAGTAGCAGTTCATCCCAGTGAGGTGTGGTTCACCAGATTGGCAGGTTCTCCAATGTCTTTGACTCACTGCCCCCCCCTCCATCACCAACTATTTTATTCCTTTGTTCTTCCATAGGACCAGGAAGTTTTTAAAAAAAAAAAAACAGGAAGACACCAAAGATTTCAGCACCCCTCCCAAATGAGGTGGAGTGTACATCCTACACACACTAGTTGCCCGGCTGATTTATATTTAAATTCCATAAATGGTCGTTGAGGCCATTTACACTTCTGCACTGGTGCCTCTGTGTCGCTCTGCAATAATTACACTGCCAAAACACTAGCTGGTTGAGCACAGGTGGTTTAAATTTCACTAAAACATTTTTCCTCTGCCATAGCAAAACAAAACTGAGCACATTTTGCAATTTCAATGATTGTATCTCTTCAAGGAACAATTATCATATATGTAGTATATGTTAAAAAATCAGTTTAAAGTTTACTGCCACTGCTTTTGCATGAGCTCTACATGACCTCTCCAAGCCAATCATGATAATTTTCATCCTTGCTGCTTAAATCATTCATAGATGGGTTTGTGAAAAATTAATTTACTCGTTTTTTGCTATCGCAAATCACTAAATTTAGTGACTATCGCAATATTTTTTTTTAATTACATGGTGATATCTGAAATGTTCCGTTACTGCGCAGCCCTAGCATGAACAGCTACAACCATGGCAAAAAAGCAGGTTAGCAACAAGCTAAACACAATTTGGCACACGCTACAATCTTTACAGCTGGAAACAAACAACGGCAAAACATTTGTGTAGAAGCAAGTGTGATGCTACCAAGCGGATTCTATGCAGAAGTACAAATCAGCCTTAACATAACATAGGTCTCAATGAAATGGACACTGATGGTCCCATGGCAAATGGCGGGTTAATTGCACTGTTAATTGTGTTGTTAATTGCGTTGTTAATTGCATGCCTTTTTCACTGAGGGGTGATTATGAGGCAACGATCACTAGCTATCTTATACAAATTCTATTAAGTCTTTTTGAACAGCAATAAACATAATGAACTATGGACCGATTACAGGAAAGGGACTCGGTGTGGAGACAGGAGCCCCATGACGCAGAGATGAGGGTCCCACAGGGCAGAGATGGGGATCCCACAACACAGAGATGAGTGGAGATAGGGCCCCCAGTGGGTGGGGATGGGGATCCCACAAGGTGGAGATGGGGGTCCCATGTGGTGGAGACAGGGATTTCACAGAGTGGAGTTGGGGGCCCCACAGGGTGGAAATTGGGATTCCCATAGGGCAGAGATGGGGGCCCCACGGGGCAGAGATGGGGATTCCCATAGGGCAGAGATGGGGGCCTCGTGTTGGAGACAGGGATCCCACTGGGCACAGTTGGCCCCATAGAGTCATCCACTGTCAAGAGGCTAGTGGTAGCCGGGTGCTCGCCCTCAATTCCTTAAACCTGGGATGTGACCCTCCAGCACATCGCACAAAGTGGCCATAATGCCTTTAGCTTAAGTCTTACCGTGGTGAAATTTCCCAGCATTCCATAGTGTACAGTCAGGCACAAAGGTTGCAGGATATTGTATGTTCAGGGCAATATGTTGAGATTACTGCGGTAACTTACTGCTCTCCACAGGATTATTTGTAGTCATGGTGGCTCAGTGAGGAAAGGTGGCACGTGGAGTTTCCAGGTCTCGCCATTGTCCTTTTCAGGGAATAACAAGAAAGAAAACAGTTAGAAATAAAGTGCATATTAATTCTGTGGCAGCACTGGGTTTGAAAATTTGTGAGCGGGGGTGGCTGCGTGTGTGTGTGTGTGGGGGGGGGGTGTTTACATCCCCAAAGTTAATTCCATATAATGCACTCAAGGGGTGGGGCTGTAACCATGGCAACACATCTACCTAAATGTGTTTAGTTAGTGGGGTCTAGCAAACGAATAATCAGGCAGATTTGAGTAATAGACTCCTCATTTAGCTCTAATGCGTTTTGCATTGAGAGCAATCTGCCCTCATCGCTCTTTAAGATAAATCGGCTTCCTGGGCTAAATTCTAACGATATTAGTCTGCTGGGAACTGCATAAATCATAACATTTTACTAATGAGTGCAAAGTAAAACACACGCAGCCCTCTGAAGCATGCAGCCTGCTGATTATGATGTAATATTTCTTTGTTTTTAGAGGAAGCACCAGGCCAAAGCTCCCGTTCACAGAGGGAGACCCTTAAGGAGAGCACCGCAGCCCACTGCACCTTCAATGAACGCCATTTGCATTTCTGACGTCTCCTGGCTCGACGCTGTCTCAGGTCACAAGGTTTTTTACAGAACACATGTGTGACATGTATGTATACAGCTCCTATCTGCAGGAGCATCTCTGGTCTCAGTCTTTCTCTCAAGATAAAAAGCAAGGGAGGAAGCACCTGGCGGGGGGTAGATTCCCTGTGATTTTATGCTTAGTGATTTTCCTCCTTAAATCTGATTAAATGCTTAATAATTTAGCCTGAGAACCCTACGTGCTGAACATCAGTGATACATGGCATGTTTGTTCTGATGAGCTGGTCCTCCACTTTACTTGCTCATTATCGCCTCTCAGAGGGCCCCGCTGTCAGGACCCCTTGAGTGGGCAGAGGGCTCCCATCCCGCTTCCAGCTCCACACTAAACTTTTAATTGCCGTTTGAGTCACTTGCCTACCAGGCTAAGGTTAATCCCTGACAAAGGAAGCATGCAGGGCGAGAACCTGCAGTGCTGCAGCTTGTAGACAGGGGGCAACCTCTCATCTGGCACACATGCTCCTCGGTGGCTCTCCCTTACCCCCTGGCTCCCTGGCACCCCGGCCCCTGTCTTCTAGGTTGAGCCTTTGATTGTCTAGAAAGACGCCTTACCAGTGTGAAGGAGGGTGGATGGAGGAAGGTAGATGGCAGAGAGAGGAGTTCGGATGGCAGAGGGCACAAAGAGAATGACAAAAGCTGGATGGCAGAGGGAGGAAAGTGGAGGAAGGAGGGCAGATAGTGGAGGGAGGAAGATGGGTGGATGGCAAAGTGATGAGATCAGATTCCAGAAGGAGGAGAGTGGATGGTAGAGCACAGAGGGCAGAGGGAGGCAGACGGATGGCAAAGGGAAGAGGGTGAATGGAAGAGGGATGAAAGTGGTGGGAGGAGGGCGGATGGCAGAGAATGGATGGCATAGGGAGCAGGGGGGAGGGTGGCAGGCCCCACGGTCAAAGGCCTGGCCTGCCTCAGGAGGTCTGACAGCAGCTGCAGCTCAGGACTCATTAGGACAGGTCGCATTAAACACACTCACACATACACAGACACACTCACCGCAGCCACGACACGACTCTCACACTGACGCCACCCTGGCACGGCCGCGTCTCCCACGTCTCCTGCGTCTCCCGCGTTTCCTGTGTCTCCTGTGTCTAATTTGACAGCTTGTCAGGGTGCCACTGCCTGCCAGACGCGACACCTCCGCCTGGCGGGAGACGTGCGTTTGAAGGCGTCAGCGAGGGGGGCGGGCTGCTTTGAACGGTAGTGTTTACGCAGCGGGGCCCCCATCTCCCTTCTGCCTAACGAGGGGCGGGGCTCAGTCTGATCAGAACCCCATATTGCATCTGACGCCTGACTCCCAGTCTGCACACGGGCCAACCCACTCCAGCCACACTGGACCTGTCTGCCACCCAGAGCGTCTGGTGTCAGAGAACCCATAATGTGAACGGAGACTGACAAGGACCTCGCGACAACTCACAGCAGCAGGGAGAGCAAAGGTGGCACCGGATGGACCCAGGTGGAATCAGGCAGAACCGGGCAGAACCGGGCAGCACCCAGCCAAACCATGTAAAGAGGATGACCTGCTCCCTGGGAGCCTCGAGGTCCCAAAGCCAAAAGCAGAAGCCAAACCAGGGCGCCAGAACCAACTGACCTTGACATGGAAGATAGGGGTGGGAGCCTGGTCCAAGAATGGGTGCAGACACCTGGGGGCGCTCTAAGGAGATTACGGCATTCTTCTTACCGTACTGATCTCATTAGCAAAGTGAGAACAGACATTGGCCCCATTCCATGTCTGTGTTTCTGCAGCGGCCATCAGCAATCAAGCGTCCTGAGAGTGACTCAGCACCGCAGTGTGTACAGGAGTGCGTCTCAAATCCCATTACAACTGGCGCCATTTACCATGTACAAAAACGCAAAGAATGATACGCGGGTCTCACACAGACGAGCCAGCAAAATGTATGAAGAGCCACAAAGGATGGTCAGGGACGTGTTTAATTGACAGGACGCTCTGAGCCAAGAGGATTACATTACATTAATGCTAAATTAACCTTGGCTGGTGAGTAGGACGGCATCCCAGCCACGCGCTGGCGGCACAGAGACCCAGGTACCACTGGCTGCACAGGGCTGGGCCCTGGAGCTTCAGTCACAGCTAAGCCATGGGCTGGGGTGATCCGGGGGCCCACAGACTGGCCAGGTGGGCCGGGTCGGACCCAGGGGCCCAGGGTGATCATGGCTGATCTGACGAGTGCCATGGCTTGAATACACTGCAGGGTGAGGGAGCTAAGTGCCCACTACTCAGCCGGACAGCCGGTGGAGCCGCTGAGGCCGTGAAGCGAGCCAGCAAGTGTCGTCACGTGGAGAGTAAGATCGCAGCAGCGGGCGGGAGCGGTATGGAGCCACAGGTGCGTGTCTGTGCCAGTGCAACAGGAGCTGGCGGATGCGGCCTCCTCCACAGGCTATAATTAGCAGCACGTTTGTGAAGGAGGAACAGAGCCGCTCCTGAGGAAGCGAGCAGCTCGCATGCGGGCCAGCCGGCATCACAGCCAATGTGCACTAAGTACGAAGCACAGCCGCACACGTCCATTCCAGCCCCCGCAACGTGAGGCAGGCGCCTCAGACCGCGCCTAAGAATAACCAGAGTGGTGGCTTCGGGGGGGGCTCCCCTCTCCTCAGCACCATCACTGTTTGGTCTCATAAAAAGTTTGTATTTTGAGTTTACATGAAGACAGTTGCTGCCGTGGCAACAAGGTCTGTCAGCTTCCCGCTCTGGGGAGGGGGCTGCCTCCACAGTTCCCAGGCTTTCCTCTGCCACCTCCTGCATCAGGCGCGTCTCCTCTGCCCCCTGCAGGCCACAGTGGGGAACTGCGCTGTGCAGGTGTGTAAAATCAGGATTGCCACCTGCATCCAGTTATAAATTCAGTTAGATGATTTCAGAGTAAATAGATGATGTTTCCCCATCTCCCCCATCCTCAGCACCATCCACAGCACGAGTCACAGTGCCATCCCCAGCGTTGTCTACAGTGCCATCCTCAGTTCTGTCCTCAGCACCAGCCAGAGTGCCATCCTCAGCACTGACCTGAGCACCAGTCACTGTGCCATCCTCAGCATCATCCACAGCACCATCCATAGTGCCATCCTTAACATTATCCACAGTGCCATCCACAGCATGATCCACATGTACAGCGTCTCAGGCACCTTCTACAGTGCCATCCTCAGTGTGTCCCACGGCGCCATCTTCAGCATCATACACAGCGCCTTCCTCAGCCCAATCCAAATGACCATCCACAGCATCCTACATCACAATCAATGAACAAATTGCAACTTCTGGGGCCAACAACCTGAAAGGCTACAGGCTGAAACCAGCAACTGAGTTCATGAGTGAATGACTTCAACAATGCCCCCCCACCCCCCACCACCACCTTCAGAGAGATATTGGGAAGGCAGTGATAGAGCTGCCGGGACTGTTGATACCAATGGCAGAGCAGGAGACAGCCGTTGAGAGAAGTGGACAAATGCTGCCATCTTGTGGTGTAATCTGGCAAATCCATGTCTAGTCTGTCTGTCTATTGTCAGTGAAGAAATATTGCTTAGGCAAGCCAAAGCAACAGGATTTTCACACAAGCTTACCAGCAGAAATCTCAGTGCTCCGAGCATCTTTTCAAAAGCAGGCATCACTTCATCAGTGAAACATGAATGTGAAGAGCAGTGAGTCATCAGCCTGTGATTGGCTCAGAAGGATGAGGGCCAGTGATTGGACAAGGCAGAAAGACAGGAGGGGCTCAGTTGCTGGGACATGCAGCTGAAGGGCCCCTTACTGCTTGTACATAAAACCTACTGGAAAAGTGATCTATTCATTTACTCAAGGGTGTAAGAGCAAACCCCTTCCTGATACCCTGGTCATCACTAGTTACATTCACTGTTCCCTAAAACATTTTCATCATCTTTCATCACCAACCCACCGCAAGGCAAATTCAAGAACGACCCACACATGGGGTAGTAGGGCCATAACTAGGGTTGCCAAACGTCCCGAATTGTTCGGGACATCCCTAAAATATGGGTGATTTTGATTTGACCTTACAGGGGCAGCTCCAGTCCCGTATTCCAATCACAGCCTCGTCGGCCAATTATAGACTACTGTAAGCATTGAAAAACTCGTGCAAACGTTGCTATGAGACATGGTTGTTGGTGTGCATGTGTGCACTTGACCACTAGTGGTGAGCGGTGAGAAAATTATAGACCGTGTGATCAAAATGAGCAGTGAACCAGTTAAGAAAAAACGACTGTGTAGCTACAAATGCATTTGGTGCAGTTCACATCATTGTTGGTCAGGTGCTCTGCACACGCACCTGCAAGAAAGTGTCCCTCATTTGGGGTTGAGAAAGTTGGCAACCCTGGCCATAACCCCAGTGCCTTGGCTCAGATTTAAGCTAGGTAGCGTTAGCCAGCTTTGCATTAGCCCCTGTAGTGTTAGCCTACTCAGCTTTAGGCTAAGTAGCATTAGCTTGCGTTGCATTAGCCCCTGTAGTGTTAGCCTACTCAGCTTTAGGCTAGGTAGCGTTAGCCTGCTTAGTGTTATCCTTTGTGCATCATAGATAACGCACAGTTTTACTCACAGGTTTACTCAGCCCCTCATGCTTCACACTCTATTCCACTGTCGAAGGGGCTGCTGTGCAGCCATACAGGGAAAAAGTTAGGGTCAGTGTTAGTGCCCAAAAGGCTGTGGGTTTACATCCTGTGGCTGTGGCCACTGATACCAACTACTGCAGGGATTCCAGACATGCATGGGAGATGTGATTTTTGTTTGTGAGGACGCTTTGAGGACCAGGACACACTTGACATGAGAGACTAAAAACAGAGAATTAAACTCCCAGAGTCATAGAGAATGCTCAGGGGCCCTGATCTAGCACCCCCAGACCTCCTAACAAATGGTAATGTGGCAGGATGGACCCCCAGCAAATGACACATGAAGTTCCAGGGCAGACAAATGCCAGCTATTCACTGTCAAATGTCAGATATGACAGAGATGGTTATCATAAACACCCACCAGCAGATGGGACTAGTCAAGGACCGTAAAAGCTGCCCCTGTCTGCCTTGGGGACATGTGAGGCAGGGACCGTGTAACCATTTACAGCTCCCTATGCTCTGCACGGCGGATGCTTCCAGAGCTCTTAGCTGGCAGATGTTTGCCCAGCTGACCTACGGGTTGGATTTGCGTCTGTGCCCTTTTCAAAGAGTGTCCCAATCAGACCGTGCCCTCTGAAATGTCTAACAAGGTTCAAATGGTCAGTCTGTATTTCATCAGAAACAGAATCAACATTAAACCTCTGTCCCCATTCCATCTGCTTAT
This sequence comes from Cyphomyrus plagiostoma, assembly GCA_019775915.2. NCBI lineage: Eukaryota > Metazoa > Chordata > Actinopteri > Osteoglossiformes > Mormyridae > Cyphomyrus > Cyphomyrus plagiostoma. The sequence continues at coordinate 641,069 of JABFEA020000046.1, forward strand.
TCATTCATGCCATTTCAAGGAGCATTTCCACAGTTTTTTTTTTTTTTAATAATTGACCTTACAGTGGGATAATTAAAGTGCTCTTAGCATTTATCTAGGTAAAGGGCTTAGAGGATTTGGTTCAAACAGCTTCCCTCATAAAATAAAATCTGTAAGAGGCACAGCACTGGAATGTCACAACACTTCCTATGCGTTTACACAAATCAGAGGAGACAGAGTCACGATTCCTAGCAAACAGCTTGATATTTCACTCTTCCAGGAAGTGTCTCATTATGACGATGTCCACACCATCTCCGAGTTAATGTCCTTTACACTGGCCTGACCTGCAACGTCGTCACCTGCTCCTCCTCCCAGCGTCGCTGCACCCCTGCCCATTACCATGGAGAACTGCAGCCATCATCACATGCGAGACATTGGATAAAAGTCAACACACCTCATACTCCCAGAAGATTAAAATCCAACCCGTAGCTACCCTATCTTACTATATCATGCATCGTACCATATACATATTGTTAGATATTCACTTACATATTTCACATTTTAAAAAATGTTTGCCCTTTTGGAGAAAATAGCTCTGGAAGCCGTCTGCTTGTTTTTGGACCCGTAACGGTGCTTTGAAAGCGTCTCTCTTGCAGAAATGGCATTAATGCCTGTCCCAGGCCGCATAGTGGCTCTTGGTGGCGCTGACACCTCAGCCTCCATTCCATTTTTCTGTAATCTGTATGTGTCTCCTGTATGTTTGTGCTCCGGCTACTACACCTGCCTCCCACAATCCAGTCCACAGTAAGGTCAGCTGATGCCCCCCCCCCCCCATGGTAGCAGCATCTCTGTACCGGAGGGACTTTATTGAATATCAGGGTTGCAACATTCAGACCTTCTCTGCTTAAATAAATTAAACTCAGGACACTGAACTTTCATGGTCTTTAAATTGCATTTATTTTAGCAAACAACAATGCGGTAAATGAATGCATTTCAGCTCTGCTGGCTTGCAGCAACATGCAAAGACTCTTGACATCTTGAGGCCTGAACACACGTCAGCATTTCTGCAAAGCGTTTCAGACATACACGTACAGAAAGCCAAAGCAGACCAGTGCTTGTTGAAACGGGTGATGCTTAAAATGCCAATTATTAAAAACAGACGGCATTAAACTACAATTCAGTCTGTTACACATTTATGTCCCAAAGTGCCACATGTCATTGCACTGTGTTTCCCAGATTGAAACATGATTCGGAACACCTGCTGGAAAACCACTCAGGTAGTGCTTCGGTGGAAGGCACAGGTCACACACAATGCAGGCTAACACGCAGGATAACGGACGAGGCCACTTAGGATGGCACAGGCGAGTGCTGCTTCTGCAGGGTACTGTCCATGTCTCCCAGGCAGCGGTGCAGGAACTCCAAGCAGCGGTTGGCATATTCCTCTGGAAAGTCCCGGAAAAGGGACACATGGTCAGGGGAGCAAAAGTCGAAGCTCTCCACTGGAAGCCCCTTCTCCTGAACGGCCTTCACCATCCTCTCGACATCCTGGTGCCGGATCACCCTGTCTGCCCGCGAGTACAGGTACAGCTGGGGCCAGGAGGACGGCCTCTCCAGCATGCTGTCGTAGTGGCTCTTGTGGATGAACTTGGTCACCGGGTAAAGCACGCAGCGGATGAGGACCACCATGCAGGAGAACAGCAGCAGCAGGGTGTAGAGCACCACCACGTTGGTAGAGGGGCCCACTGAAGCCATTATTGCCCGCAGACCCCCTCTTAAATTCCGGTTGCCGGGAGCGCTGTCCACCACCACGCCCACCACCCGTAGGGTGCGGAACTGCTGGTGATCACGCAGGAGCTCCGCGATGTAGCGGTACAGCATGAAGCCGCCGTTGCTAAAGATGTGGAAGAAAATGGGGTGGTTTTCCACCTCGTATTCATACAGTAATTCCAGCAGCTTGTGAGCTGTGGTGCTCAGCTCCCTGTAGCCAAAAGACTCGGAGATAAATACGGAGCGCAGAGGGGCTGTGTACCGGAATGTGATGCAACCCTGTGTGAGTAGAAAGCCAGAAGTAAGCTTGCTATTGTGGCTAAACCGCGAGACGCTGTTGAATGGCGCGCACCAACCTGATCGTTGTACATGGAGCTGTACTTTGTTAGATGCTTATCGCGGCACCCCGCCCATCCTAGCAGTATCACCACTGGCTCCTCGGTGCCCTTCCAGCGCTTCTCTGGAAAGAAGGTCCAAAGGCTCCAGGATAACACCCACATCTCCATACATTTAAATGGCACAGCTCCGTTATCTAAAGTACCAACTGTTTGGGCAAATCTGATATTACAGTCCGTGTCTTTGCGTTTCATGGCGAAATCGAAATGGCAATTAAACAAAATTATGTATTTCTGGTCCGCTGTCAAGTACAAATAAAAGGACATAAATGAAACAGCATCAGTATCATGCGTTCACAAAGGTGCCGACGGTACCCATCACAGTTAAAACACGGTCAGCATCCGAACATCAGACTTACCAGAACCGCTTGGCTGAGGAAATACAACATTATAATTAAGACCAGGATCGCCCATGTTCCGCGGGTTACAGCAGCTGCTCTCTGGCCTTCGTGTGGCGAAAAACTATGTCATTCGAAAGAAGCTTCCGGGAATGGGGAGAGACTTTTAATCAGAAAAAAAATCTTCCGCTAACACAGAGACTTTTAATCAGAACGAACTTCCGGCATTGCAGAAAGACTTTTATTTTGATTTAACTTCCGGTAATTGGGGAACTTTTATTATGATAAATGGACTTCCGGTAATGTGGAGGACGTTATATTTTGGTCATAAAGCTTCCGCTGCCCCTGAAGAGGACCGGGTTATTTTTAAGCAGTTCTGCTTTTCTCTCGCAAAACTTTTGCGTTCATCTACAATTATAAAAACATTTGCGGGGCACCCCAAAAGTTTTATTTATTTATTAGCTTCCCTGTTACATTGTGCTTACGAGCGCACAACTGGTTATGGAAGAATATTTCAGCGTGAAGTTAAACAGACCCGCGATGGTTCAAGAATAAAGATTCACATGATCAGCATTTCTTGTTTAGCCTCTTCTGCTAAATGTAAGCCTACAACGTCTTGTACAGTAAGAAGCTGAGCTGAAAGGCCTCAGTCTCCCAAATACTCAGATCTTCACTGTGTACTGTGTGATTCAAGTTTGGTGGGTTTAGCGTAAAATCTGTGAAAGGGGCAGCAGTTTAAAAACCCTCCCAGTATAAGTCAGTGGGGAAATGGGGTGTTTGGCAGGACCTCCCAGAATGATGGAGGGCGCAAGAGCTTATAGAAGCATAAGCTCACCCCACGGCTATGGGACAAGGAAGTTCGGAAACTTTGATGGCTGTACTCCGAAAACTGTAGGAGAAGCGTTTAGCATGGACATGATTCTCTGCTTTTCTCTGTAATCGGTGGTTTGGTGTCCTTGGTAATTTAAAATTGATTTAAGGATTTCCAAGTAACGGTTTATATGACATGATACGTTGGTCTCGACTCTGCAATGCTGGACAGTAAGAATTATCACCTGCATAATTGGCATTCAATTAAAGCGTTCCATCATCCCGTTGCTCTGTCAGTGAAGCTGAAAGGCCTCAGTCTCCCAAACACTCAGATCTTCACTGTCACCCCATCCATGATCACCTACTCCAGCAGCCCATACAGGCCGAACATTCCCTTGCCCTGCTTTGATGTGTTCATGGCCCGGAACCTCATATTCCCCTGGACATTTTGGCTGCCAGAACATGTTTGGTCTTTGGAGATGGTCTTAGTCACTTTATGTCAGCTATATAAAATTAAATTAGAATGAAGGAAATTTCATTGGCTGTTGCAAAGTCTGAGGACCCAGCCATCAACAGTGTGAGAATGGCAGCAGTTAAAAATTTCCCATTAAAGTCTATGAGTGATTTCTGATTGGCTGGTGGAAACTCTGCCCACTGTTTCAATCCTTGAACCATAGTCACGCATTGATCAACTTTTGATGGAAATTTGGCATTTCAGTTACAAAATTTGGGGATCTTGCCATCAAAAGCATGAGAATGGCAGTAGGTTAAATTTTCTCATTAAAGTTAATGAGTGAATTCTGATTGGCTGTTGCAGGGTCCACCCACTTTTTTGATCCTTGAACCACAGTCACTCAGACCGATTCTGCCATGTTTTGGAATCCTGACATCAAAAGTGTGAGAATGGCAGCAATTTTCCCATTAAAGTCAACTAGTGAATTCTGATTGGCTGTTGCAGGCTCCGCCCTCTTTTCCAAACCTTGTACCACCGTCACCCATTGACCCGTTGTGCAAAGCTTGGGTACCCTGCCATCAAAAATGTGAAAATGGCAGAAGTTTAAGTTTGTCTAGAATGGCAGACCACATTACTTACCAGTAAATGTTAGATTTTCTATATACCTGTTTTCTGATTTGGTTAAATTTGATTGGGTGCGGGAGAGGACCTCTTGGGTGTCCACCAAAGTTCTCCGGTTGCTTTAGTGTACTGTGTGATTCAAGTTTAGTGGGTTTTGCGTAAAAGCTGTGAAAGGGGCAGCAGTTTAAAAACCCTCCCAGTATAAGTCAGTGGGGAAATGGGGTGTTTGGCAGAACCTCCCAGAATGATGGAGGGCGCGAGAGCTTATAAAAGTATAAGCTCACCCCACGGCTATGGGACAAAGAAGTTCGGAAACTTTGATGGCTGTACTCCGAAAACTGTAGGAGGAGAAGCGTATAGCAAATTGGGGGCGGAGAAGAAAAACGAAAAACGATCGTATGATAATTAATAATTGTGACGCTAACTGTTAATTTGAAAGTAGACGGCTAGGGGTATTAATTTAAATTCTCTGGAAAAATATTACATAGAGAAATTAAATGAGTCCATTATATATTAACCATAGCAGGACATCGAGTCGTTTGCAATTTAGTGTTAAAAAGTATATATTTATAAGTATATATACGTGACGCGTGGTCAGTTAACGCAATGCATGGTTCTATAAAAGTAGACTCAATTTTTCTAATTGTCTAATACGACAACGCACATACACAGAGGTGTAGGGAGTTGGTGTTAAAATCCATGAACTCGCAATAATTTTCATTTGAGTGTCAGCGGACGCACAGCTGACTTGGGGTTGGGCTACATAGACGTCGATCACCGACGCCTTCGCTGTCTCATTTGACGACGGTTTTTCGCTTCTCTTCTGGCGTCCTGAGTGGCTGTCATGCCTGTCAATCACCTGTGATTAAGGCGGGAGCTGCACGAGTCCGGTCCCCAGGGAGAGGCCGAGCGCTTGGAGAAAGAAGCACAGACCGCTGAGTTCGACACCGGGATGACGAGCGTTATGGCCGTGGAAGGTCTGGCCATTTTGGGCTTTTGAAAAGTCGTGTTGCCGCAGAAGTGAAACACGGTGTCGAATGCGGGGCGAAGAGCTGTTTGGCTTCGCGCCTTTCCCGCTCCGGCCAGATGAGGAGTAAATAAACGGCTGAATGCTGCGCCATGAAGAGACAGCGCCGCGCGGGGAGGAGGCCGGGTAACTTTTTGGCTCGCGTCCCTCCGTTTATCTGCCTGTGCGCCGGTCCCTCTGCCTGTCTGTCCGTCTGCGCCCCCCTACTCCTGGGTGTGTTTGTGTGTGTGCGCGCCTATCAGCATGTCCTCCCCTCCCCCCGTGTTTGTGTATCTCTGCTCGCCTGGGGTTTGTCTGCCTGTTTGTCCGTCTGTCCCTGTATGTTTGTCCGTTTTTCCCTGTATGTCTACCCGTTTGTCTGTCTGTACTTCTGTGTCAATGCGTGTGTCTGTCTGTCTATGTAAATCTCATCTGCCCCCCCCCCTTTCTATGTGCGTGTGTCTGTACTTGTGCTTCTGTATTTGTCTGTATACCTGATCTGTCTCCCAAATTTGAGTCCTCTCTCCTCTTTTGTGTCTGTTGCCGACTCTTCCTGTGTATCTGACTCTGTTTGGGATCTTTACGTCTCTGAACAACAGCAGCCTCATGGCTGGTTAGACTCAGCGTGCTGGCTTTTGAGGTGAGGACCATGGACCCACTGTACTGACATGACAGGAGTAACTAGCATCACCAGTTTCCTGTAAGAGATCCCGGTGTGTTTTAAATGTCTGCTTTGTAAGGCTGATTTCCTTTGTCTTGTAAACCAAGCGCAGTGTGCTGTTCCACTCTGCCATGTGGACTGTCTATAAACTCTGCCCCGTCGGTGCTTCAAAGGGTGTCCGAACTGTGCTGCATCGGTGCTCCGAAGGGTGTCCGGACAGTGCCGTGTGACAGTGCACCACAGGACGTCCAGACTGTGCTGTGTCAGTGTGTTTCTCATGGGTGCACCGAAAGGCATTCCAACTGTGCCACATTGGTGCACCTAAGGGCATCTGGACTGTGCCATATCGGTGTTCCTAAGGGTGTCTGTACTGTGCCACTTGGGTGCATTGACGGGTTGTCCAGACTGCCATGTTGGTGCCCCAACTGTGCCGCGTTGATGCACCAACAGGTTTATCGATACAGATATATAAGCTGCAGTTTCCCATAGGGTGTGCTAACTAAAATCCTGCCACAGATGTCCTTTTGCAATAAGTTCAACAGCGGCATTACTCGAGATACTCTTTCAAAATCAGACTTTTGTAATGGCCTCCCTGAGCTTGGTACCTCCTGACACATTGCCGTGTTGTGTGACGTTTCCATTGGACAGCACGGCCCTCAGACACTGGTTTACAGCAAGCGTGAGCATGGCTCTGCTTTAAAGGTGAAGAGCAATCAGACTTTGGAATGCATCTAGCTAATGTCAGGTGATGGTCTCACTGCGTCCTCGGTGATGGATGGGATGTGTCTAGGCTCAGGCTTGCTGCCACGCTTCTGAATCTTGAGCACTGTCATTGAGGGATATTCCTCTCCATGCCAGCTGAAGGTCTTCACAGCAGCAACTGAAATACCAGAGCTGCAATTTTACCTGCCTTCCTTTCATACTGCTAAGGTTAGATGATCTGCATAAGGCGTGCTCTGTTCATGAGCATTTTACATTTATCGATGCTGTAGACTGTTGATCTTTTTGACACGGATGTCACAGCTCCACTTCCTTGTAGGTAAAATAAAATGTGAGTTTGTGTTGGATGGTTACTGTATCATAGTGTGGCTGTATGACCAGTAGCACTGAGCGATCATTGTCCTCAAGGTCTCTGTAGGCCATCAGGGTCTAGCTGAATGTCCAGATCAGCTCCTAAGCTGGGAAATCCTCTCAAAGACGCCTCTGATTTGGAATGCTCTGTGGTTTGGCATGAGATTTGGGCTGTAGACACATACACCATGACCATAATTATCCTGTAATGTGGAGTACTTCTGGTACAGTACATACTTGGATAATTCTTATGTTCTCTGGAAGTTTTTTTTTTTTTGGAAATAAAACATTAGCAAATGCCTTCTTGTGTTTTGATTGTAACCTTTGATTGTCTGAAATGAGACCAAAGTATGTTATCCAAACATGTCATGCTTTTGAGCAAAGGGAAGTTATCTCAGACAAGAATGTGGACTACTTGCTGGTTTTATAATCTGCATAACGTACGTTGTGATGTTCCTGGGTGAAGCAGATTGGACGGCCTGCCCCTTGGATCTGACCAATGAATGGAGCACTGAGCTCCCTGCCACCTTCTCGGGTGGGGCAGCTGTCTGCCCAGCTCAGGCCTTGGGAGTTGGAAACGTTGTTCAGGTTTCTGTTCTCCACCTGCAATATAACAGATGGCCTTGGCTCTTACCCAGTATATTGAATTTACCACCTGGGTTGGGCTCCAGGTGAAGGTGGCAGAGTTTGGGCTTCAGAATGTTAGCTGATGCATTGAAGCAAGAAGTAATTGTCAAGGAGTATTCCAGGACTCCAGCAGAGAAATGTATTTTTATTTTGACAGTCTTTCTTTGTATTAGCGGTTGTAGTTTTGCTTTTTTACAATAATGAATCCCTAAGCAGTGTTCCTCGTGTGATTCTTTTTTTCCACATTGTCTATAATGTGGATTTATGGTAAGTGTAGGAGATGCCTGTTGAGACTGCATGCTGAGTCTCAGTCCAGCTGTGCATTAGTGTGGCCAGCGGGGGGCACTCTGGCTCTGAGTGTCCTGACTGCCTTTCAGCTGCTGGCCTTCAGCATGGGAACACAGTGGGGCAATGAGGGGGCCCTTGTCACAGAAGGGTTCTGAGTGGGTGGCGATGATGGCAGATGACAGGAGAGCCTCTTCACTGGCCTTACTATCTGTTCCTCCAGGAAACCCCAGGCTTTGGTCCTGAGATGGAGAGTGATACCTGGTGAAGAATGACACCCTTTTCGTAATGTCCTCCAGAGCTAGTCGGCGTCTGTTATCTTCAGGCCTTTCTGTTTGGCCCCGAAGAGCCCCATTGTGCTGTCTGCAGTGAGCTCCCATTCAGATGGGCTGTTTGGTTCAAATTCTGACACAGAGTCTCTGTTTACTCTGGCCCTTGGACCCTGCGTGAACGGCATGGTCGGGACAGAGGCCGTTTATCTGTTTATTGTGATTCTTAAGACCGTCGCGGGGGGGGTATGCTGTTCGCGGAGCAGTGCCAGTCAGTGTGTGTGTGTGTGTGTGTATGTGCCCCCATCTGTCATGGGACCCAACAACGGGCATTCGCTTTGCAGGTCAGCCTGAGGCACCCCCCCGACATCTCGGCGATGTAGTGCCCCCCCCCTCCAGCCCGAGAAACTAGCCACCCACAAGTAGGCGCCCTTCAGATGGACCGCAACAAGCGCAACTCGATCGCCGGCTTCCCCACACGGGCCGAGCGGCTGGAAGACCAGGACGGCAGTGGAGGAGCAGGCGAGGCGGGGCCTTCACAGGGCAACCGTGTCTGCAGCTCATCCTACCGCGCCCTCATCAGCGCCTTCTCCCGCCTCACGCGCCTCGATGACTTCATCTGTGAGTGGATTGGCTCCGGCTTCTTCTCCGAGGTCTACAAGGTGAGCGCCCGCTCGCCCAGGCTGCATTGCAGCAGGAGCAGCACGCCCTGGATGCTGGCTGATGCTGTGTGCTTGGGATGATGTAATTGTGTGCAGTACTACAGCATGAACTTGGCATGGGGGCCCTTGGGGGGACACTCGGCACATGTGAGCTTCCTCACCCATCCTTCTAGCAGATTCCAGGAGGAATGTTGCCTTCCTCTGTCACATACTCGCCTCTCGGGTCCATGATGGGGTTCTGCTGTCATGCCGTGCTCCATGAGATCCATCCCTGTTTCTTCCCGAGTGCTCGTCCCACGGCACCAATCTGACACTCAAAGCACAATGGCTTTTTGTCCTCAAAAACCATCCTTAGTTTCATTTCCGCATTTAATTTTTATGTTGTGTCCAGTGGACCCCAGTTCGGAGATGCTGGCTTCCATCTGGCCACCAGGGCGGCTTTCAGTGCAGGTTGTTGGAATTGTGATGACCTGACAGATGGTCCCTGAAGCCACCACTGCACTCCTCAAACTTTGTAGTGTTTTGGGAGGGGATTAGCTCTGTAATGCCCAACTGAGCCTATTAGCACACACCTCCCTGAGGGACCAGGTCTGGGGTCCTGCAGGGGGTCCATGGTAATGAGCAGCTTAACATGGAAGGCCAGATGCCTGAGGGCTGAAGCCATGCTTGGCCTGTAAGAATGACGGAGCCATGAGAAGCCCCCCCATCCCACTCCCTTGTGCTGTGTGGTCAGCATGACGGATGTGCATTTCCTCTTCATACGGCTGCGCTGCAATATTTCAGCTTGTCAGCCATCTCGATGGAGGAAATGAGCCCTGACAGATTCAGCAGGACATCATCTTCAGTGTGAAGAAAGAGTTCCTGTGCACCACTATTTCTCTGAAGCTTCACACTGATAATCATTCCCACTAATTAGCACGTTAGCTTAGCTGAGCACTTTGCACATGTGCCTGTAGCATGTCATCGGTGCAGATAAAGCCTTACTGAGGCAGTGTGACCCCGGTTTGTAGGGAGGAAATGCCTGCGGCAATGCTGTGTTTCATAACCGAAGAGAGCAAGCGGCTGGGAGGAGAGGGGGCGAGAGAGGGTGAGCGAGGGGGGTGGGGGTGTGGGGTGAGAGCAGGCAGGCTGTCGTCATCAGGGAGATCTGTTACCCTGTGCTCAGTTCTCAGCTCAGTTCTTTGTCACCATGTCTTTAAAAACCTCAAATTGCATAGAGAGTCAAAACATATTAGGTAAAATAAATGTTCTGTAATCGTGTTCAGAGACATTGGTAACCAGTAAACACTATTAAAAATGTGATGTTTATAATATTACAGTGCAAAATAGAACAGATATACATTACTATTTAGTGCCTTTGTATTTTGTGTCTTAAAGTAAAAATTTATAACAATTGCACGACAATTGTTTATATCCAAATGATGAACACCAATCAACACAACCTTGAAATCATATGGAATCCAGCACGAGCTACTGGAAAAATACCCGCAGACCACTGTCATAATGTGTAAATGTTTAATGAACTACGTTTTCTTTGATCCCGTAGAAAAAATGTGCGTCAGATCTCTACTTCAACCATAACAGGCAGATAAATATGTAATTGATTCAGAAATGAGATCCCCCATCTCTCAACTACTGCGACACGTACCGGACCTTTCAGCGTGTAGCTAAAGTCGTGGTGTTTGTCCCCTTTGTCAGTATATTATGGTGACACACAGGCTTGTGTGTGTCCTGTGGTTTACCGCCTTCGTTCGCCACAAAGCCGAGTATTTTGAGTCGCCAAGGCGGCAGCACTATTATCGTTTTAAACTCTGGTGAAAGCTGTGTCATTTCTGATCAGTCGTCATGGTAACACCTTGTGCATGACACCGCACTCACGCACGGGCATGCACATGGGTAGTCTGTGAACCTCGGTGGTCAGAGCAGACTGGAAATGCAGGCTGTAGAATCAATACCATGAAAAAATTAGTATCAAAACCGTTTTGTGCGTGATAGAATTGATACGTTTCCATACTTTTGGCAGCACTAATTCTGAGCTGGTTCGAACGCCAGCTGGGGGCTTTGTTGTATTTCATCAGGTCCTTTTTGGATCAACACATAGGACATTTTCGTGTGCCCCCACCGAGCCCATGGCCAGTTCCCAGGATCCATGGGACCAGACCTCTTCCTTGAGCCTATGGCTGATTCTGTTTTGCAGGTGCGACACCGGACTTCTGACCAGGTGATGGCACTGAAGATGAACATGATGAGCAGCAACAGGGCCAATATGCTGAGGGAGGTGCAGCTGATGAACCGGCTGTCTCACCCCAACATACTGAGGTCAGAAGCACCACTGTAGAAGCCTGCCCCCTGCTGGCCAGTAGTAGGGAGCACACCCACTTTGCTGTCCCTGTGGGAAGCTGCAGGCAGACTGCTTAGGACTGGATGTCCATTGTGTAAACCTGGGGCCAAACAACGGTGTCAGAAGTGCCAAGAAGAGCCAAACTGCAATCTGCCGCACGAGACGCACTCTCTGTCCACTATATGTTTCCTGTTTCTCCCTCAGGTTCATGGGTGTCTGTGTTCAGGAGGGACAGCTCCACGCTCTGACAGAGGTAAGGGAGGGGGGGCTTCATGGCCTGTGCTCTATTTTGGTTATGCGGGGTGGCATCAGGACACCCCCACCTGTGACATGTGACATCAGCCTGTCACTTTCCTAATGAAAGCCAGGATGGCCGATACCCTGAGGGCTGCTTGTTCACTATCCCTCCCTCCCTCCCTCCCTGCATCTCTTCCTTCATCCATTTCTCTATTCCCCCGTCTCTTCCTCCTTCCTACCCTGTTTGAATGGGGCTCATTTCAAATGCCGCAGTATTAACATGTACGTTTCTCGGATGCTTGCAGGGTTTGGTTTCCTAGATGCCATTACACATGATGTGAATGATTCCGCGTGTGTCCAGTGCTGTGGAGCTGAATGAGTATGAATAAGGGTGGCAGAATGGGCATGGCTTTGGGCTTAAACCTCCAGCGGTCTGATTGGCTCAACCCCCCGCAGCCATGAGAAGGATTGGCTGGGATTTTGTCTGGGATGCTCTCAGTCTCCTAAGCTCCTGAAGGCCAGGTGGCAGATGGTGGCTGCAGCAGGGTGGCCAGAGAATGCCAGACAGAGATGATGTAATCCTCTCCCGAGTCTGGGAATGCTGTTTTGTGAGCATTGACAGAGGGGGGCGCCACTACAACAACAGGAGCTGGATCAGGGAAAGCTGCTTCTCAGGGCCTGGTCTGGGCCACGTAGAGGAGCTGGCAGCAAGCACCCCCACCCCCCGAGGTGTGACGAGGTGTGTCCTCCACTTTCAGTACATCAACGGGGGTAACCTGGAGCAGCTTCTGGACAGCAACAAGCAGCTGAGCTGGGTGGTGCGCGTGAAGCTGGCCAGGGATGTGGCCCTGGGCCTGGCCTACCTGCACTCCAAAGGCATCTTCCACCGAGACCTCACCTCCAAGGTGCCTGAACGCGACGGGGCCGGGTTCGCGCTTGTCGGCTAAGCCTGACCATCCTGTGACCGCATTCCTTACAGAACTGCCTGATCAAGACGGACGAGACCGGATACACGGCAGTCGTGGGCGACTTCGGCCTGGCAGAGAAGATTCCCTGTGAAGAGTGAGTGGATCGTGGGGCGTGGTCATGTGTGATATGGGTGTGGTCAGGCATGCCGGGTCAAGGCGTGGTTGGGCGGGGTGTGGCAGAGCATGTTCTCCGGGTTAGCCTCTGTGTGTGTATGTGTGAGAGAGAGAGATGTGAAATTCGTCTCACGTGCAGGCCGGGTTCAGTAAGCCCTCCTCTGCACCTAACCCCAGCTTCGTTTTGGACAGCTCACCTCCCGGGCGGCTCCTACTTACCCAGCCGCCTTTGCCCAGAGCTTAGCACTTGTCACACACAGCAACAGAGTCCTGTTACTTGGGATTATTAATATCAGACCTCAGCACTTTATGGGGCATGGCAGTCTGCCAGAGCCGGGCCCTCATACCCCCCATAACAGTCTGGCGTGGGGCTGGAGGTTTGCTAAAGTTTCATGACAGAGCAGCTGTGTTGTGACACCCCTTGCCCCTCCCAGAACATTCCGTTCATCCAAGAGCAGTAATAATACCAGACGGGGCCAGGATACCCCCTCCTGGCACATCCGCAGCTGAGCCAGTGCTAACCTGGGCTCTCCACTAGGTGGCAGGGTGCACTTCTTGCATAGGCTCGTGCTCTAAGAGCTTTCTGCTGCCCTTTTCTACCAGCTCTGATGGGGAGAAGCTGGCAGTGGTGGGCTCCCCCTTCTGGATGGCCCCGGAAGTGTTGCGGGACGAATCCTACAATGAAAAGGTCAGGTTCTGATGTCACGGGCCAGAAGAAACCAAAAACACAAAGCAAGGCTCTGTAATGGCTCTGTGCCCGTCCACGTGCTGCACACACATGTACGCCGCGTGTCACGGTGCCTCCCGCATCTTTGTGACACTGCAGTTGTCTCACAAAGATTCCGTGACGCTCATGCCTCTAACCTGCATCTCCAGGCCGACATCTTCTCCTACGGCATCATCCTCTGTGAGATCATTGCCCGCATCCAGGCTGATCCCGATTACCTTCCTCGCACCGAGGTACGTCTCCCCCCCCCCCCCAGTTACTAGCATGTACACCAGTGGGGAGCACTGCAGATAGTGTGATAACATGCTGACATACAGTAGCTGCTGTGCCGAGTCTTTTCTGACCCCCTGCCTGCTGGTGCTGTCCTTTCTCCTTGCTTTCTGGCAGAACTTTGGCCTGGATTACCACGCCTTCCAGAACATGGTTGGGGACTGTCCACCTGCCTTCCTGCAGCTGGCCTTCAACTGCTGCAATGTAATTGGCCGGCCCTACACACACACACACACACACACACACACACGCAGCACCTCTCGCAAGGCCTTGGGTATTCAGAGGTTCTAAGGGTTCATATTGCTTGCAGAACATTTGATGTCTGAGTAATGTGAGGTAACACCCCCCCCCCCCCGGGGGGGGGGGGGCGCGGCCCCCCGCGCGGGCGCGGGGGGGGGCGGGGCGGCGGGCG
>JABFEA020000046.1:683113-693599 GCA_019775915.2 Cyphomyrus plagiostoma
CCCCCCCCCCCCCCCCCCCCCCCCCCCCCCCCCCCCCCCCCCCCCCCCCCCCCCCCCGAAAAAAAAAAAAACGGCCTGCTATCTCCCCTCTGCCACCCGTGCTGAGTGGTCTGGGGTGGTACACACCCCCAGATCTCATTACAGGCCAGTGAGGACTTTAATGGCACACTAGTGTTTTCTTAGGGAAGCCATTTTTCATAGCGATTCCGCCATCATTTGTCAGGTCAACTTGCCATCTCACAGATGGGGTTTTTACGTGCCGACAACGCGCCTGGTCTCCCCCTGCAGAAATAAGCATCCCCACTAAGGGCTCTGGGTCTCCCCTTGCTACCCCGGCAGCAATGCATTGCTGTAGCTCTTAGTCAGTCATCAAATGACCATTAGCCGCTTTTCCCAGGTTTCCTTCCTAAGGCCACGCCCCGCTGTCCATTGTTTCCAGTTTGGCCTGAGCGTATGATGAGTAATGGTGCCTGTGCCATGCCCCTCCACCCCGCTACACTGACTGCCCCCCTTCAGATGTGATCTCTGACCTCCCCAGGCCAGAGCTGGTCAGGATTCCCCTTATCTCCCGCAGACATGTCCACTTCCTCACTGGGTTGTTATTTCAGATCATCGCCTCCACGCTGGGTGGGGGGGGGGGGTGAGATCCTGGCCCCTCAAGAAGCTTTAGTCATATCTATCAGGAAGCAGAGGCCTTTATAGCCTCCCGGGGCCTCCAGACACTGAGCCATGAGGAAGGTGGACACAGCACAGTGTGGCTTTCCAGAGAGGTACGGGGGCTTTCGGCCATGCACACTAAATGGCCTTCAGAAAGCCAGGACCCAGGTCCTGGAACTCCAAAAGAGGGAGGCATTGTGAGTGAGTGAGAACTTTACCCCCACACACCATAAGTAACCAAACAACATACAAGACTTTTGGCATTTTTACTTGCTTGATTGTAATCACAAATTTTTATAAAATTTAATTTCCTCTTGTGGGGACTGAAAAAAATAGTACCCTATCATATCACAACAACAGGTTTTTATCACATTATGATGATATTTGGTCCCCACAATGTAATATATACATTTCCCACACACACACACAACTGGTATTTAGCCACTGAACTGAAGCCTTCCTGACCCTGAATCAGGGAGCCAAAGTCCATCATATCCATGGCATCTGGCCAATGCTGGAACTTAATGAACCACGTCATTTCCAGAAAAGCCTGCCCTAATTAAGGGGTTAATTAATTACACAGAAAAAAGTAAACATCGTAAGAATTAATTTTCCAGACACCAGCACCACACTCGCAAAAGCTATCCACACGCAGCGTGACTGAGACGGCATCCCCTGCCCCCGCCCCCTCAGTAGCCTGTATCCCAACAATGCATCTTTGCCTTACCTGGATCCATTTTGATTGGCTTGAGTCAGGCATGTGGACAGACCACAAGCGCCCAAAAATGGTTTCATGGCATTAGCCCCACCACGTCCCTCTGGATTGTGTTGCCATGGAGGTCTCCCCATCCCACCCGGCAACGGCCAGCCAGGCCGTGTCCAGCAGGGCACCCGTGCGGCGGCGGTGAGCCCGGCCAAACACCACTGTGCCATGCTGCCGTCCAAATTGTGATTACAATCATACAAGATAAATCACTGCCGACTGCAGAAAATGGCAGGGCTGAGATAATGAATGGGTGAAGCCACGCGTGATTGGCACTCGGTGAATAAATAACCTGGAATTATCCGTAATAACCATGGTAACAGAATGGTAATTGCCAGAAAGTTCTCTTGTCTCAGAAATAGCGAGAGGAAAAAGCAGGGTGAAATGAGTGCTTATGTGGTTACCGCCGTGTTAATCGTGAGCATTGTCTGCGTTTATGCGTGTCAGAAAAGGACGCGCGGGCCCAGACTATGAGGAATCCTTTCTGCTCGCAGAATGAGCACAATTAGCAGGGAAGCACATAAAACAGCCCTTTCTCTTTGCTAAATTTGCAGTGAAGACCTGCAGGGCCTGTTGAGATGATGCCCCTTTAGAAAAAAGCAACGTGCAACACAAAGGAGCAGCCCGCTTGGATGTAACAGGCCGGTGGGGCTCTGTGGGATTGTGCTTACAGGTAACAAGGTTCTGCCGGGTGGGGGGGGGGGGGCTGCATATAGGTAATGCGGTTCTGCTTTCTGCTGGGTTGGGGGATGGGACAGGGTTCTGATCCCAGCATGATTCTTGGTCATGTCGCTTTTGTTTTACTTCCAGTTCAACTCTTAATTAATTGGGCTTGAATGACTTTGTTCCTGTTAGATTCTTCCATTTATCAAATGACGGAAATGTAGACATCACACTGAGTAAGAGCCCCAACAGACTGTACACCTGCCAGGACCAGCAGGGGGCACCAATGAGACCCAGTGCTGTAAGGCACCAGCCTCCTCCAATCCTGGACATTTTGACAGGAGGCAAATCATACTTTGCTCCTTATTAATTCAGATTAATTCAGATATTATGCAAATACAATTCAGAGACACCACTGCAGACACTGAGAACGAGAGGGATGTGGGGAGCAGGGTAAGTGTTGGGGGGGGCTAGATGCATAAGCGTGGTCCGGACACGACATCGTCTCTGCTCTCGTGCTGATGTTGTTCCTGCGGTAAAGCAGTTTATTCACACTGCAGCAGCATAAAATCAAAGAAAGGACACCCTAGGCCACAGGCAGCTACACCTGGCCCTGTGTTTCATTATGGAGGCTGTGGGGACATAGGGAGGGAATTCAGCAAAGAGTGACACCGGAGAGCAGGAAAGGGGAGCAGAACAGTGGAAGAACACTGGATCTCCACCTTCATCTCCGGCCACAGCTGATCTCCATCTTCACGCTCTCCAACAAAAACTGATCCATACCTTCAGTCTCTCCGGCCAGAGCTGATCTCCACCTCCTTGCTCTCCAATAAGAGCTAATCTCCACCTTCACATTCTCCATCCAGAGTTTATCTCCACCTTCACTCTCTCTGGCCAGAGCTGATCTCCACCTTCACTCTCTCCAGCCAGACCTGATCTCCACCTTCACTCTCTCCAGCCAGAGCTTATCTCCACCTTCACGCTCCCCCACCAGGTATGGGCTGGTCATCAGCCAAACCAGGTAAAATCCTAGTCACCGATGGGCTGCTGTGTTTGTGGACTGGTTGATTGCATTATTTGATTTAAATTTAATATAATGATAATTAATATTTAAGTTATTTTAATTTTTTAGGCCATTTCTTAGTGTAATACATACTGCTATTATACAGTTCTGTTATTAACATTGATAATGAATGTATATATCTTCATGTTGCACTTCTATTTGTGTGTGTGTTTATATAGCGTGGCACCATAAAACAATCAGGCTTAGGGCACCGAAACGGCCAGCAGCAGCTCGGACGGAACCAGGACATCCATGGCTCTGTGAAAACAGATCAGTGATTAGCTGGCTTAAATGACTTAAGTGCTGAGTATCCGAGGTATCTAAACAAACCTTTATGTCATCTATAGTCATAATACTATTCTTAACTTCTAACTTCATTTCCGGTGTCCAGTGCTGGTACTCAGGCCCAGTCTGGCCCAGATATGCCCTGTCCGGCCCGATGACACCAATCAGGTCCTGCGAGATCCAGTCAGGCTCTGTGAGGCCCAATGGTATAGGTACCATGTTCAGCTGTGGATAGATTTGTGGTTCACGACCCAGGCCCACAAGTTTGAGCAGTGGATCAGGATGTTGCTCCCAGATGTGGCAGCACAGGCCTGGGGAGGGACGCACTGGCAACACACTGGTGAGTACACTCCTGACGTAGACGGGAATGAGACCCGACAGCAAGATTAAGGACAGAGGAAGGAGCCTATTTCACGGCTGATTTGGTTTAATATCTCAGCAGCAGCAGGAGAGCTGGCAAGTTCACCCTGGAGTGAGGAAGGAGAGGGGGATGCAGGGCACGAGCAGGGTGGGAGGAACAGGAGAGAAGGAGAAGACGCCCAGGGTTAGCCTGAGGAGAGGCGGCACACTAGAAGACCCAAAGAGCGGAGGCATGTGGGGGACCGAGGACAGTGTGTGAGGGACAGGGGACACATGTGGGGCACAGAGGACAGTGTGTGGGGGACAGGGGACACATGTGGGCGGCAGAGGACAGTGTCTGGAGATGGGAGATATTGTGTGGGATTGTATCATGATGATAACCCGGTTAGCCCCTCCAATGATAACCTGGTTAGCCCCTCCAATCAAATCTGCTGCTGCTGTTGCCAGGCAGACATGGACTGGACCCGACCTCCAGAGAAACTCGCCGGGGCCAGGACACATCACGACGGTAGGTTCCGGGGGGTGCGGGGCAACAAACTCTTCCATACTGCTACACCCGTTGGGGTAACAAGCGAATTTCAGCTGGGAAGGGAAACCCACACACCCCATTGCTGCCCCTGGGGACTGGGGGCCTCTTGAAGCTCCAAGGGCCGGAGCAACACTTCCTGGGGAGGCTGGAGGGCACAGTGGCCCAGCCTGAAAGCCCGCCCAACGCAAGGGGGCCTTGACTGGGAAGATATGAGTCATCCTGGGGGGTGGAGGCAGCTTTGTGCCTGACTCTTACCTCATTGACTGCCTGTGAAATAATGACCTCTTTGCTGAATAACCCACTTCAGAGGGTTCTTTCTACTGTACAGCACAGCCCAGCAGACACACACTAGGGTCAAAGGGCAGTATGTGGGGCGACGTGGGCCAGCTGGCCATGACATCACTCCCCAACATTTTCATGTTGCTGTGCGGAGATTTCATCAGAGGATCTGAAAACACAATCGACACCAGCATTCTGGGATCCTACTGCTGCAACTCGCCTTCATACCGCTTTTTGTCTGCACTACCTTCCTCGCTCAATCACTCGTTCCTTTCCATGTCATCTTTAATTACGTTACAGAGCCATCGCAGAGGGGCGGTGTTATGTAGCTGGTACGTAGTTTGCAGTCCAAAAGAGAGCAGGAAGGTAGGGATCTGCATCGCATCAGGGTAGCGTGAAGCCTCACTAGCTGATTGAGGTGGGGGTCCACATCTGTCAAGGTGGTCCATACCCTCACATGTCAGCATGGTGGTGCGTGACCTTCAGGTGGTGCCCCACCCCCATCGGTCCCCCACTGGGCTGGCACATGTGGTCCGGAGAGCCTTCGGCGTCCCGGTGAGGGTATGCAAAGGGCAGCCTTGCCATAAACCTGCGGGAAGCGCTGCAGCGTGCTCTCCTTGAGAACCAATCAGCAGCCGGCTGACTGTCAGGCTGTTGTGGGCTTTCTGACCTACTCCTGCCTGCAGAAATGCAGTGCTTTGCTGTCAGCAGTAAGGAAGCAAAAACATGCCCTTGATGCAGACCCTGTGCCGCTGCGGCTCTCGCTCTCCACACCCAGCGCCGCCTCACACCTATAGATTTTACAGATTACATTACAGCCGGCTCATTTATTTTCCTCAGCAGATAAAGACAGATCACTTCTGTGCTCTTATATTGCAGAGGATCTGCTGCATGTGCCTACTGGCCGTGGATGTATTGGACGCATTAGCATGATAGCATCCTCTCTGATCTCTCTCAGGGGTCCCTCTTGACCTCACCCAGAAGTTCACTCATCTCTCACATGTGAAGGCAGATATAAAATCACCTCCTAGCTACCCGTCCTTCTTCCCACAGAACATGTGCTGGGATGTTGTGACGTTTCGTTCACTCAGCACATGAGCTGCTTCACTAGTATAATAACACATGAGCCAGCGGCCCACCGCTTTCCCATTCTGCAGTTCATACTGCACCAAGCGCATTTTTCCCCACGTCTCTGAGAAGGTCGTCTTAGTGTGAGGCTGGCTGCCAGCTTGGATGCGCGACCACTCCGCACTGAGGCACTCGCTTCTCACAAACTCACCCTCTTATCTCTCGCTTCACCCTCCCTGGGGGACGGGGCATGTTACTCTCTCTGGGGTAGTGCTGCACGCCTATCTCTCATTCCATTAAGTGATGGGGGGCGGGGGGGCAGTTTACCCCCATTCTGGCCCCCTTTGATTTATGATAATTGATTTCGGTGTGATTCCACAACGTTAAGCACACTGGAGGGCTTCCTTCCGAGGAGAAGAGCGGCTACTCACCTCAGTGCTTCTCCTAATTTTGGCTCCTTGTCAGCAAAGCCTTATGGGTAAAATGCTTATGGGTGACGCTGTCAGGGTTTACTTTCTGGTAGCACCTGCTGTTGGGATGAATAGGCTTCATTTGAGTGTTGCTGACGCCTTCAGCTCACAGTGTCTCTGCTAAGGGACTTGCTGGCTCGATATGAGTGAGATCGCTCAAAGAATAGTTTCTTTCAAAGTGGAGAAAATTGATGCCCTGTTTTCAGCTGATATCATCATAGATGATGTGGGAACAATGCAGGCTACAGATGAAGCCGTTTCTCTCCATTCTGTAGCGCTGAGCTCTTTCACATCGTCCCTGTTTCTGAATAGATAGGCCTGGAAGCTAAGTTCAGGAAGAGGACAGTTATGTCGTTCAAAGGTCCACAGTAGTGTAGATTCTCCTACTGTCCCTGTAGGGTCCATTACTGCAACCTCACGCCCAAGGAGGACAGGCAATCATCAGCAGCATAAGCCCAGGCACAGCCTGCTAAACATGGGAGAAAGTTTCCTAACCAGCAATGGGTTTTGATTTTAAACAGTTAAGCAGCTTCAAGTTTCCATACATGTTGACAGTATTTACAAGCTGACTGGGAAACATTCACCTTTAATTCTGAGGAACCTTACAGTCAAAGAGCCATCCATCCTTCCATTTTCCAACCCGCTTATCCTACTGGGTCACGGGGGGTTTCGGAGCCTAAGAAGAAAAGCAACGGGCACGAGGCAGGGAACAACCCTGGACGGGGGGCCAGCCCATCGCAGGGCACATTCACACACCAGCCACTCACACATGCACATCTACGGGCAATTTTAGGAACTCCAATCAGCCTCAGCACGTCTTTGGACTGTGAGGGGAAAACGGAGTACCCGGAGGAAACCCCACGACGACACGGGGAGAACATGCAAACTCCACACACAGTCAAAGAGCTTCACAGGTAAGTTAGTGATCCTCATGTGCCTGCTGACCTGGGAGAGTGGGCAGGGAAAGAGCGGTATTCCTGGATGGACCACGTAAGCGACAATGAGTCAGGGCAGACAGCTAGGTGATTTAATGAAACAGCAGGCAGAGTCACTCTTGCTCTCGCCGCAGGCTGTTAACATAACAAGATGGGTATTTAGATCAGAAGTTATGGGGGGGGGGTCTGTGGAGTCCTAGATGTTTGCCAACCATCATAGCAAAAAAATCAGAATGCACACTGGAGTACCTACAGTATCTATAGCCCCCCACAGGAACAGCCAGGAGGACCTACAGTACCCAGAACCCTCCACGGGAACATCCAGGAGGACCTATAGTACCCAAAGCCTCTACACAGGAACAGCCAAGAGAACCATACAGTACCTATAACTCACAAAGGAACAGCCAGGAGGATCTGCAGTACCCAGAACCCCACACAGGAACAGCCAGGAGGACCTACAGTACCATTAGCCTCTACACAGGAACAGCCAGGAGGACCCAACAGTACCTAGAATCCCAGAGGAACAGCAAGGAGGACCTACAGTACCCAGAATCCCCCAAAGGAACAGCCAGGAGGTCCTGCAGTACCCAGAACTCCCCACAGGAACAGCCAGGAGGACATACAGTACCCAGAACCCCCCATAAGAACAAGGGCCAGGTTCCTCCTTCACTCACAATGAACTCACTTCTCTGCTCCTTGATGTTAGGGGTCTCTCTTTTATGTTGTGCCACCAGAAGCATCATCTAAACAGGACATCCTGTTTGCATAGAAACCCAGTGAATAAGGGATAAGAACAGAGCTGACCCCTGTACCACTGCGGGTACAGAGGAAGCAGGAAGCAGTGCAGTCGCAGTGGAGCACAGGGAGCAAAGGGGGTGGGGGCTCGTATTGGGTGCTTTTGTTACCCCACATGTGAAAAGGTGAGAAACATCAGGGGACTCCACGCCTGTCTGAAATTTCCGGTGTGCTCAGTGGACATAGGGAGCCGTCAGTTTGTGGGAGGCTCTACTGCCCCAACTGTCAGTCCCCGGGGGTTTGTAGGGGAGGGTCTACCTTCTCAGCTGGCAGTCCCTGGGAGTCTGCTGAATTTACCCTCTTGGCCATCAGTCCCTGGGGGTCTGTTAGAGAGGTCTACCCCCTCCGCCATCACACACTGAGGTCTGATAGGGGGTAAAAACCCCTGACCTTCCTGCCCTAGGAGTTTGTTGGGAGGGGGTCTATCCCTTCAGCCATCATTTCCTGAGGTCTGTAAGAGAGGGTCACCCTCTTTGTCACCAATCCCTTAGGGTCTGTTAAGGGGGTCTACCACTTTGACCGTCAGTGCGTGGGGGTCTTTTAGAGGGGTCTACCACCTCGACCATAAGTCTTTGGGGGTATGTTAGGGTGGTCTACCACCTTAGCCGTCAGTCCCTGGGGGATTTTTAGAGGGGTCTATCACCTTGACCATCAGTCTCTGGGGGTCTGTTAGGGGGTCTACCACCTCACCCTTCAGTTCCTGGGGGTCTTTTAGAGGGGTCTACCACATCGACCATCAGTCCCTGGGGGTCTGTTAGGGAGGTCTCTCAGCCATCACACCCTATGGGTCTGATAGAGGGTCTAAGTCCCTGCCCTGGGTTACATAGATGTCACCTGAGTTTCCTGGGTGATTTATGTCATTTTTCTCTTCAGACTGCAGCCAAGGACACAGGCAGACACATTCAAACAATGACCTCCGGGTCACATCTGCCAAGTCTCTCCTGGCCCGGCCCAAGTCCAGCTCCTTCCCCACAATACCATCTACCTTAGGCATTTGTTAAAATGAGTATCATGTCCCAGAATATGTGAAATTATGAAATTTCATTTAATTCAGGCTCTATTACACTAGTCAGTAAATCTTTGAGTGTTTGCCTGTGTGTGCCTGTCACCTTGTGACTCAGGCACAAGGCCATGAGGAGCGTAGCCCCAGCGGTCCCTTGTCCCCAGTGTCCCTGCGCTAGCATTCCGGGCACTCAGTGGCCTTTTTGTGCCCAGACTGCAGGGAGTGGGGTTAGGGCTGGTCTCAGATCAGCCTGCAGGGCCGTGCATGGTGACTGTGCGCAGAGCCGCTTAGCTGGAGCTCACCTCTTTGTGACGGCTGTTGTGCCGTTGCTAAGCGATGAAAGCTGGAGGCTGCAGCCAGGGACATTGTCGTATTGTAGCGACGACAATCAGATGTGGCGCTCGGCCGTGTGGGAGCACAGTGGCGCTGAAATGGGATAGCAGGTTGGGAAGAAGAGCTGCCCTCACCCACACACAACAATAGGCTCCTTTCAGGAGCCTTCTATGAGGCACACACACACTGGGAGATATGTAAAAACCTGTTTCTCTGTAAGGCAGTGCAGCCCGCAGCAGCCATGAATGACAACGAGCACTATGCCAGTGCTCAGCCAAGCATGGCAGCACTCTGAGACAAAAGAGGCAGATAATTCCCCCTTCTGGTGCGGGGGAGTCAGCCTCCCTTTCTGCAAAACTCTGACTCAGGCTGTGACAGGCTAAGCCAGCCACTGGCGGCACTCCTGATTGGTTTGCGAGGTCTGAATGGGGGGAGGGGCTTCTCCAGAGCCTTTGTGATAAAGATCAGGCCCTACAGGTAGAGCTGGGTGCTCGCTCAATACCTACATTGTCCGGGCCACCATCTGCCGTGCCGCTGAGTGGCCACATGCCCACGCGGTAGCCCACGTCACGCGGCAAGCCCGTCGCCATCCTACCCTCCCCCGGCTCTGTCCCCCAAGCGTGGGAGCTTGCTGCCAATAGCCTCTGCACCTCAAGGCTCTGGAACATTCTTAGACACTGGGCCAGGGGGCTAGTGGCAACACAGCCAGTTCTGCCTGCACAGAACAATGGTGGAGCATTGTTCAGCCCTGGAATGTTCTGGAAAAGCAGGGAGTGGAGGTAGCTGAGGTGCCCTGTAGGTCTTGGGCTCAGTTCCCAATGTCGAGTATCGTTCCAGGAAGAAGCTGGCTGTGATTCGAGTGTGCGCAACTCAGGTGTGTGAGACGCAGGCATGAGCAGTCTCTGGTCCCCTGAGCGCTGAGCTGCATGCTTTACTGATGCGACTGAATGCGCACTGCTGGCAGGACGAGGCTGTCTCTGCTCTCTGCCCATAGCACCCTGCCAATTTGCTTCTAGTCACACCCCATGCTGAAGGACAATCACACAGCCCTCAAAGACAGAAATGTTGTGTATGCACAGACCCCTCCGTGGCCCGGTCCACTGTGTGCTCCTCCCTAGTGCACCACATTCCCCCCACACTCTGGCTCTTCCTCAGCGTGATGAATCCTCCCCAGTACGGTGGCTCTTCCCAAATACACTGGGTCCTCCCCAGTGCAGTGGCTTCTCCCCAGTGCAGTGACTCCTCCCCAGTACTACAACACACATCATAAGTAATCACAGTAA
>JABFEA020000046.1:714378-727907 GCA_019775915.2 Cyphomyrus plagiostoma
CCTGCACGTCTGCCTGCACGTCTGCCTGCACGTCTGCCTGCACGTCTGCCTGCACGTCTGCCTGCACGTCTGCCTGCACGTCTGCCTGCGTATGAGCCTAGTTGCTCACTGCTTTCTGTGCCATGTGTTATCTGCTTTCCCACACTCCCACATTAGCTGTAATGCCGCTGCAGCAGATGGAGGGGGGATGGGCTGCTGTGGGCTCTACTGTGCTCAGCCCAGCCTCCGCATGTGATTGGATATATAGGGCCTGGAGCTGTGTGGGGCCACATTGTGATTGGTGGGCCGTCTCTCTGGTGGGTGGAGTCCACCAGAGGAGCAGATGGTGCTGCTGGATGTGCAGGACCTTCAGGAGGGGGCTGCTTGAGGTGGGACCCCCAGTACAGCCTGGGTCCCCTCACTCTCCTGACCCTCTGGCTGCAGCAGGCAGTGCCCGCCCTGGGCTTCATCTGGAGAAGTGCCACCCTTGAGTCAGCACTAAGCTTGGTCCCTTTACCCACCTGCAGCGTAACAGGCAGTCGGCTGCATGGGTAAAGTTCTGCGTCCCCCCTCTCTCCTGTGTCCAGTGAGCCCCCAGCTTTATCACAACAGGCTTTCTGCAGCTGACAATGGTACTGCTCGCATTGCCTGCGGCTGCATGGCCGAGCCACGGCTCCCACCCCTATACAGAGTGGACACCGCTCCTCAGGGGAGGGGGGGCTTCAGACCTATCAGCAGCAGATGCCCCCTTTCCATGGGGCCCATTGTCATGTGTGTGTGTCCTCCTCCAGTAATGTCTGCCTTCCCCAGACCCCCATCAGGTCAGGCAACAATGACAGGGGGTTTCCATTCGTTTGGATGGACAGTGGTGATGATTGTCGCCTTCCAGACATAACCTGGCTGTTTGGACAGTCTAAACCACCTCTGTTACATGCCATCAGCAGTAACACACACACACACACACACACACACACACACACATACTGCTGTTTCAAACACTGCGTGGTCATTAACCTCACTGTCCTGTTTCCCAGATCGATCTTTCCTCTCCAATGCCTTTTGACACTCCTCTGGGTGCTCCATCCTCAGGTTTCATGGCCGTGCAGCTGGGCCGTGCGACAGTGTCTATCGAATCTCACAAATGGCACCGAAGATAGTAAGCATGCCTGCGGCCTGACCCTGAGTGACTCAGCCCTGCCCTCTGTTGGCTACCCGACGTGCAGCAGCTCCTGTCTGCTGACTTTTCTGATAAGGAGAGCAGGCCGAGGAGTGAGCCCTGGGGACTGGGGTGCCGCCCTGGGGGGGAGGCTTGTCTCCAGCCTGAAAGTGGCTTTGTTGGAAGCTGATGGAGGTCACCTTCTGACCGCTTTGTCCAAGTTGGTCACTGCCAGGCCCTGTAATACATGTCTTGGGGGTGTGCGTGTGCCTCACCAGATGGGGGCGTCCTTGTACAGCTGGCATCTGTGTTCGGGTGTTAGGTGTGATTCCTGAGCGCTGGGATCTCTGCACGTTTGCTGTGTTTCAAAGCTCAGCTTCCGTGTCTGGTGTGTTTTTGATTTTATTTTTATTGTCAGCAAATGTACTTTGAACTGTGCTTTGTACGGTGAGTAATTCGCAGCGCATGAGGGAAGCCCCCATCCCGCTCCTTTTATCAGGATGAAAACAGACACCCCCATAACTCCCTACGCTTTGGCCGACCCTGAAAGGCTTTGGCACCAAATTGGGAGTCAGATTCCTTGAAGAGGGGAGGGGGGAAGGGGGGGGGGGGCTTGTCTCCCCTGAATTTGTCTGGAAAAGCCTTTAGTGGGATTTGGCAGCAGCGCAGACGGCGTTACACATGCTCATTAGCTTCCCTGACCCCCTTGAAACCCGTGTGCATGTGTGTGTGTGCGTGCAGCCATCCCCTCCACCTCCAGAGGGCGCCCTCCTGCCTATAGGAGCTGAGCTGCTGGCTACGGATGCAAGCACAAAGACCATGAGACTAGCGGTGCTGGCTTTTTGTTCTGTTGCGCCCGTGTGGAGCCCCGGAAGCCGCCCCCCCCCACACACACATCTTTACTGCACATGGTGTGCAGAGCGCCTCCTCCAGGCCCCTTTATTCTTTAACGCCTTTAAATGTTTCTGAAATTAGCTGGAAAATTTCCCTTTAATTACCGCCCTAAACTGCTCGAGCGCCACCATAAAGTAATACCTTTCTCCGCTGGCCGTCGGCAGCTTGTCCTTCTGCTCTGGGCTGTGTTCAGCATGAGCACGGGGTGTTAATCACAGCCACGCCGCCGCCTGACTCTGCTCAACGCGCTGATGCTTTTGTCCTCTTCTTCCTTCAGAGTCTTTCCATCATTCATTTCATTCACCTTCTTTCCTCTCCCTGGGTGGTCATCTTATATGCATTTAATTATATGTGAAAATGATATGCAATGTTTTAATTTTAAATTAGCGCTACTGTTACATAGATGATGTAGAGTCAGCCAGCCCCCCCTTTGCTTAAAGCAAAATATGAAAGCATGAAAAAAAACTAAGCAAGCCCCCTCCAGCTGCCTAAGTAGCGCTGCTGATCCTCCCTTAGTCTCTGTGGGGGAAACTATCCATCTGTGAGCCCGATTTGTATTAAGATCTAATTTTCTTAAAATTAATTTGGTGTCACGAAGTGGGAGTCGTCAGCATGTTGGCAGGAGCGGGGCTTTGAGATTGGTCCCACGCACAACTCTGCTGAAACCTTTGCCCTCTGGCTTGGCTGGTGGCCTCAGCCTGCATCCCCGGTCAGTCACTGTCCCCATCCTGGTCTTATGGTGACACCAACAGGCTGTGTGTCCACTGGTCGGCCTGCGTCTTCACTCTCGTGGTCCCGTGTGTGGCCCTGGCCCAAACCTCCGGGCCTCTGTGTGCCCAGCCCGTCCTGCTGGAGCCTCACTCACCAAGCATCTCTTCTTCATCCATGCAGGGTTCCACCTCAGCGGGACTGTAACAGAGCCGGCATCCCAGGCAGAGCCCGAGACCACACACAAGGTGGCCATCAGCTTCGACCGCTGCAAGATCACTTCCGTCACCTGTGGCTGCGGCAACCGCGATATCTTCTATTGCGCCCATGTGGTGGCGCTTTCCCTGTATCGGATTCGCAAGCCCGACCAGGTCAAACTGCGTCTGCCCATTTCAGAGACGCTCTTCCAGATGAACCGTGACCAGCTGCAAAAGTTTGTTCAGTATCTGATCACTGCACACCACACGGAGGTCCTCCCCACAGCCCAGAAGCTGGCCGACGAGATCCTGTCCTCTAACTCGGAAATCAACCAAGTCCACGGTAAGACGACGGGAAGGCCAGCGTGGGGTGCAGTCAGGTGCCCAGGGAAGGTGCCGCATGTTTTCCAGAAGATTCTGGAGTCATTTGAGTGTGGCTCGGTGCCCCTGTGCCCCCAGTTCCCATGTGAGGGAACACCCTGTCTGCGAGTCTCCGCTTTCATGCTGCCCGAGGTCGACACGGACAGCCGGGTTGGATCTGCCTCTCGGGAGGGAGCTTTCCCCGGGGTGGGCTGAGAGCTTCAGTGTGTTCCCGTCTGGCTGAGGGCTGCAGCCAGCAGCGCTCTGGTCCAGCTAAACTGCTGAAGTGACAAGTCCCCATCTGTGGAATGTGGACGAGAACTTCTTTACTGTGGGTATGCTGTGCCCCAGCTTTTGGCTGCGTGTTGACATGTAGCGTACTGAGAAGCCCCTGGACCATGAGTAGGTTCCTCTTGTCCATCAGCAGAGGAGCTAAGGCTCAGGTAGATGCCTCCAGGACTGGGGCACAACCATAGCCGTTTGCTTTGGATACCCAGCCATTGTCGTCAGCACGTCGCTCAGAGTGATACTGATCTTCTGAATGGGGCTCCTTCAGGTCCCGCCAGGCCTTTGTGGTGGGCAGCTGTGGTGCCGTTTGGAGCGCTCACCTCTGTGCCTTTACTCGTGTTAATGTCCGTCTGCTGAGAATCAGGTTCTGTCTCCATCCACAAAGACCATCTCACATCTTCAGTTTTTAAGACCCCCCCTATTGTACAAACATGTCACAAAATGACAACTGCTGTGAGACCGTCTGTGATCACTACCTGTCTGTTCCTGTCTGTGCCCATGACCCCTGTCTGTGCCCATGACCCCTGTCTGTCCCTGCGACCAATGCCTGTCTGTCCCTGTGTCTCTCTGTGTGTCCCCCAAGACTCCTGTCTGTCCCTGTCTCTGTCCGTCGCCATGGTCCATGTGGTGCTCAGATGGTGTGTCGGGACCTCTGTGATCCAGCTAATAGGGTGTCTTTCTGTCTGCTCCTATTAGGGGCCCCGGACCCTACTGCAGGGGCCAGCATCGATGATGACAACTGCTGGCACCTGGATGAGGAGCAGGTCAGGGAGCAGGTCAAGCAGTTCCTGTCACAGGGCGGCTACTACGGCTCAGGCAAGCAGCTGAACTCCATGTTTGCCAAGGTGAGTGTCCAGGGGAGCCCCACCCCGATGGAGAAAAGTAGTGGAACACACCTCTTAAGCGTTGAATTCAGGTGTTTCGTTCAAACCCCCACAGGTGTGTAAAATCAAGCCCGTAGCCATGCAGTCAGGTTTACAAACATCTGTGAAAGAATGGGTGGTTCTGAAGGGCTCGGTGAATCCAGGCGTGGTACTGTCATAGGATGCCACCTTTGCACCTCATTTCGTGAAATTTCTTACCTGCTAGATACTGCACGGTTGACCATAAGTGGTGTTATGGTAAAGTGCAAGCATTTATGAACAGCAGAAACTAAGCAACAGCGTGGGGTGACCAAGGGCTGAGGTGCATACTGCGTAAAAGTTGCCAACCCTCTGTTGACTCAGTAAGTGCAGAGTTTCAAGCTTCCTCTGGCATTGACTCCAGCACAAAAACTGTGGGCCGAGAGCTTCATGGAATGGGCTTCCATGACTGAGCAGCTGCATGCAAGCCTCACATCATAAAGCGCAATGCCAAGCGTTGGATGTAGTGGTGTAAAGCACACTGCCACTGGACTCTGTGAAGTGACGAATCATGCTTTTCTGTCTGGCAGTCTGATGGATTAGTCTGGGTTTGGAAGATGTCAGGAGAACGTTACCTGCCTGACTGCATTGTGCAGTGTGAAGTTTGGTGGAGGAGGGATAATGGTATGGGGTTGTTTTTCAGGGGTTGGCCTAGACCCCTGGTTGGGTGAGTTTGGTGTGGAAGAACTTGACTGACCTGGGGAGAGCCCTGATAACCCCATCAAGCGCCTTTGGGATGAATTAAAACTAAGATTGTGAGCCAGGCCTTCACATTCAACATCAGTACCTGACCACACAAATGCTCTTCTGGATGAATGGGCAAAAATGCACACATACACACTCCAAAATGTTGTGGAAAGCCTTCCCAGAAGAGTGGCAGCTGTTACAGCTGCAAAGGGGGTCAAACTCCATATTGAAGCCTGTGGATTTAGAATGGGATGTCATAGAAGTTCCTGTGGGTGTAATAGCCAGATGTCCCAAATGCTTTTGTCCATATAGTGTATTGCTGGCTGAATGAAGGTGTCAGTGTCACGCACATGGATCTGTCTGCTGTTTTTAGTGAATTGCTATTCTGTGCAGGGATTGCATGAGCGGTCTTGTAATGCAGAGTTGCAGTCAATGCAGGTTTGGACCTGCATACCTGCATGCCTGGCATGTGCTATGTGGCCAACAACCTTTGCTTCAGTCACATCAATTTACTGATTATTAAAGGTAGCTGTAGGCCCCAGGTGGGTCAATTGGCTGAAGTCCCAGCTTATCAGATCGCTGTATTTATCAAGCCTGCTCTGTGTGCGGGAGCAGGTGCGGGAGATGCTGCGCATGCGGGACTCCAATGGGGCACGGATGCTGACGCTCATCACGGAGCAGTTCATGGCCGACCCCCGCCTCTCTTTGTGGAGACAGCAAGGCACGGGCATGACCGACAAGTGCAGGCAGCTCTGGGACGAGCTGGGTAAGCCCCCCCCCCCCCCACCACCCATCTGCCCCAGTCTTGAGAGCATAGTGATGATTTGCATCATACACGTACCACTATTTATGGCCCCCGTATATATGCACTGCTGCTGAATCCGACCACCTTAACCACACTACTGTTGTCCCCATCTCCCATGTGCAAGCACTGTTTTTTACTCCACCCCATATACTCATACTGCAGTTGACTTTACCCCCATAGTCATGTCCCTATAGATGTACCCCCATAAAGGCTCCACTGGATCTACCAGTTTGTGAGGGAGGGGTATGGCTTGCTGCAGCCAACACACACAGCTAAATGTGCTAGGTACCATCCACTTACCAAGGGCAGCAGTTGCTTTTGTGGTTCTGAATGTATAAACTGACCCTAGATCAGTATGATGGAAAATGTATGTCATTGTCACCTCATGCTGGCCAGACTCCATGTTTACAGTGACCCCATAGAGTAGGCTGCACCTTAACATGCCTGGTGTGGCCCCCCTTATGCCTGGCTCCACCCCCCCCCCAGGTGCCTTGTGGGTCTGCATTGTTCTGAACCCCCACTGCAAGAGTGAGGAGAAGAGTGGTTGGCTGAAACAGCTCAAGAAGTGGAGTGACATGGACGTGTGTCCCCTGGAGGATGGGAACTACGGCAGCGAGTTGCCTAACATCACCAACGCCCTTCCGCAGAGCGGTCTGAACCAGGGTCAGTCTGTCTCTATTCCCCATTCCTCTATGCCAAGAATACCAACGCCCTTCCGCAGAGCGGTCTGAACCAGGGTCAGTCTGTCTCTCTTCCCCATTCCTCTATGCCAAAAACACCAACGCCCTTCCGCAGAGCGGTCTGAACCAGGGTCAGTCTGTCTCTATTCCCCATTCCTCTATGCCAAGATCACCAACGCCCTTTTGCGGAGCGGTCTGAACCGGGGTCAGTCTGTCTCTATTCCCCATTCCTCTATGCCAAGAATACCAAGGCCCTTTTGCGGAGCGGTCTGAACCGGGGTCAGTCTGTCTCTATTCCCCATTCCTCTATGCCAAGAATACCAAGGCCCTTTTGTGGAGCGGTCTGAACCGGGGTCAGTCTGTCTCTATTCCCCATTCCTCTATGCCAAGAACACCAATGCCCTTTTGCGGAGCGGTCTGAACCGGGGTCAGTCTGTCTCTATTCCCCATTCCTCTATGCCAAGAACACCGACGCCCTTTTGCAGAGCAGTCTGAACCAGGGTCAGTCTGTCTCTCCTCTCAATCCCTCTATCCCATTAGCACCTTGCCCCAGAGCGGTCTAAACCAGAGTCGGTCTCTTTTCTCCCCATCCCTCTATCCCAACATCCGAATGTGGACCCCACCTCCCCTTCCATCTGCCATGCTGCAATTGGCCTGTCATGAACATGTGGCCTGCTAGGGCAATTGTTTGCATGTGAAGGTGGCCCATCTCCCATGTCAATGGGTATGGGCTGGGCTAACAGACAGGCTGATGGGGGCGGGGGGGGACACCGGAGCATTGTAGTGAAAGAGAGTGCTGTGCCCCCACAGACTCTCTGGCGCGGCCCCGGAGGACGGTGTTCACGCGCGCAGTAGAGGCATGCCAGCTGCACTGGCAGGACAGCCACCTGCAGAGGATCATCAGCAGTGACTTCTACATGTCTCCGTCGTACCAGCGTGAAGGCGAAAGCCTGCTCTTCAACCTGCAGGGCCTGCCACTCTGGCTGGGTGAGGCTCGGCGTCTATGGGCAGGCCACCCACCCCCGTCAGGTTCTGGCTCACTCCCTCCGCCTAATCCCCACGCTCTCCCTTTACAGACCACGTGCCCACAGCATGCGCCAGGGTAGATGCCCTGCGTTCCCATGGCTACCCGCGTGAGGCCCTACGTCTGGCCGTGGCCATCATCAACACGCTGCGGTTACAGCAGCAGCGCCAGCTGGACATATATAAGCACCAGAAGAAAGGTGAGGCACGGCCATCACAGCGCCCCCTGTCTGCCTGGCGCTACATTACACTCGAGAAAAACCCACGTCTCTTCACCTCAGGAGGGCGTTGTGACAAAGGAAGGCTGTGTATGTCTGTGTCTGAATGTGTGAATGCCTCCCTAAGCTGTGTGAGAGAGAGAGAGAGATGATCTCTCTTCAGTCAGGAGACCATGGTTCCTGTCACGGCCGGATTGGGGCTCAGGTCAGTCCAGTTCTGATAAGGGCTTCACTACCAAGGTGTTGCTGGTATATCTTCAAACGGTAGCAGATCCGGGAAGGTGAGCTCTGGGTATCAGCTCTCCGCTGAGGTCGTCTTTTGACTGAAGACAAAAGCCGGCTCTCAGGAATCGCTCCTTTTCAGATGAGAGCGTCTCTGCTCTTTATGGCTGTGAAGATGCTGTTGACCTCTGTCATTGAAAGAGAGGGGGCGGCGTGGAGCGGGCCCTAGGGGGAGGGGGGGATTAGGCCATGAGGGTGTGGGGGGGCTTGTGGGGGCGTGCGTGAGGTCCCTCCATCCGCCCCACAGTCTTGCACTCAGAGCTGCTGTTTCTCCTTAGTGCCGGTGCCCCGAGGGAAAAATCAGCACACAGCTGTATAATGATGACATTAAAAAGCCAAATATCGTGACATTTCCTATGTGACATTCTCTCTGAGTGTTTGGCAGCGCTCTGGCATTCATATGTTGTATTATCTGAGTTGGGTGGTGTAGCGAAGGAGCAGGAAAATGCAGATGATGTGAAGGCATTTGGACACACGGCTCAGTTTGTCACGCTTTGAATGCCAGGGAGGAGCGTGTGACCTGGGTCCTGATGGATGGGGCTCATCATCTAATTGGCCCTCCAAGGATGATGGATATTAAATGTGTGTGTGTCTGTATGATGCCCTGTGATTGGTCAGCATGTGTGCCCCTGCCTCTGTGTGTGTGTTTGAGGTGTCTAAAGTCGTCGGCTGCCTGTTGCAGAGCTGCTGCAGAGGGGCGTAACCACCACCACCAATCTGGAAGGCTGGGTGGGCCACCCACTGGACCCCATTGGCTGCCTTTTTGGCACCCTGACTGAGACTTGCCGCGTAGAGGACGACAGCACCATGGATACTGGCGGTAAGGCACAATTGCTCGGGCACGCACACACACGCACGCGCACACACACACACGCGCGCGCAGCAGGGCTGACCATGTTTAAGCTTATTTACTCTAAGTGTGTGTGTAAGGTGGTCTCTGTGCCCTGTGTGTATGCACTCGTGCATATGTCTCTCTCCACTGGTCTGTGGACTGAGGTTTAATGCCAGTGACTGTTACCATGGCAACTGTGACCCTGCTCTAATGAGTTTTCTCTGGTGGGGAAAAAAGTAGACACCCCAGTCCCCCCAGCAGTTAGTAGCGCAGGCTGGATGTTCCGCACGTTCACCCCCCCCCCTCCCCCCCCCGTCTCCTTGCAGATGCCGAGCCCAAGCCCCCCCTGTACCACCACGTACCAGTGTGGGGCTGCCCCGACGGCAGCGAGTCATACCTGGCACTCGCCCTGGAGGTGGCGCTCATGGGCATGGGGCAGCAGCGCATCATGCCAGAGGGGCTGTATGCACAGGACAAGGTGTGTCGCAACGAGGAACAGATCGTGGGCCGGCTGCAGGAAATGGAGCTGGATGAGCTGCTGGTGCAGACCCTGCGCAAGCAGGCCCTGCTCCTCCTGGAAGGTAGGCCTCCCCACCCCCGCTCCCATCCTCCCTGATCTGAAACTGATCTGAGCTCTGCCCTTTGCCACCCCCTCCCACACACCCTCTTCTGCTCCTGACAGCACACTGTCTGTAACCCAAGAGCAGGCTTCATGGAATCAGGATGCATTCTGTTAAATCCCCAGAGGTGCTGTGTTGTTAACCTTTAGAGTACCCTTTACTGCCCCCTGCAGGCCATTGGTAGGCACGACTGGCCCATGTCAGGCTGACGGTGCGTAGTGATGCTTGAGCTTGCTGTCATGCTGTGAGGACAGGAAGCGTGTTTGTGTTCCTGCAGGGGGGCCCTTCAGTGGCCTGGGTGAGGTCATTCACAGAGAGAGTGTCCCCATGCACACTTTTGCCAAGTACCTGTTTTCTGCCCTGTTGCCGTATGACACCGACCTGGCCTACAAGATAGCCCTGCGTGCAATGAGGTGAGTCACATGGTCTGTCACATGACCAGTCACTGCAGTTTCATCTGTTCCAGAGCGCCCATTTTTTTAAGTAGCATTAACAGAAGTGTCACATTAGCCATTGGGTATATTCTCTGACAATGTCTGACTTTAAATGTTATGTTTCAAAAAGACATTTTGAACGCATCTGATCCTGCTTCATAAATTCCAAACATTCCCACTGTTAATTGTCATACCCCTGGTGGTTCCAAACGGTGACACCATCAGTGAACGACCTTCAGGTTGGTCTCCCTCCTTGGGCAGACTGGTGAGGTATGATTGCAGTGTAATGCTGTCTGATATCAGCTGGGGGGGTGGGCAGCTCATGGAGAATTGATTTTGGAGTTTAGGGAGACTGAGTCCAAACCCCACACCACGCTGGTGCTGTTGACTGCCAGGTGACTTGCTAGTCCCTCATGAAGAAGTTTCTCCTATCCTGGATGCCATTTAGTGGGTGAACTGGGAGGCGGCCCAGTCCTTTGTAAGGAGTTAGGGTGTAGCCCCCCCCCTGCTGAGTGCCCCCTTAGAAAGCTGACTACCTTCTCCTCCCTGCCCTCCCCAGGCTTCCCGTCCTGGAGTCCACAGCCCCTGCAAGCGACGTGGGCCACCCCCACCACGGCATCTCCATCGTTCCCAGCCGCTATCCACGCTGGTTCACACTGGGCCACTTGGAGTCACAGCAGTGCGAGCTGGCCTCCACCATGCTGACTGCCGCCAAAGGTCGGCCCCCATGCCTTCCCCAAGCCTAACCGGCACCCTGACCCTGCCTTCCCCAAGCCTAACCCCCTCTGGCTTCACTCGTGAAAGGGTTGTGCTGTCTCTCTCAGCCATGCCCACTTCTGACCATGTGACTTGGCCCCCCAGGGGACATGCTGAGGCTGCGGACCGTTTTGGAAGCCATCCAGAAGCACATCCACTCCTCCTCCCTCATCTTCAAGCTGGCTCAGGATGCCTTCAAGATTGCCACCCCTGCCGAGAGCCCACCAGACATCACGCTACTCAATGTGGCCCTGGAGCTGGGCCTGCAGGTGGGCAGGGCAGCAGCAGGCTGGCAGTGGTGACGGTGTGTGTTCAGGCCCGTGCAGCTGTGGGGTCAGTGTGTGTTCAGGGCCTGATGCATCCTCCCCCCCCACAGGTGATGAGGATGACCCTTTCCACCCTCAACTGGAGGCGCAGGGAGATGGTTCGCTGGCTCGTCACATGCGCCACAGAAGTCGGTGAGTGTCGCCCCCTGCATGTGTTCCCAGGGCCCCTCCTCCACTCGCTGCTCATTGGCTGTCTCCCCCAGGTCTGCGTGCCCTGGTCAGCATCCTGCAGGGCTGGTACACGCTGTTCACACCCACCGAGGCCACTAGCATCGTGGCGGCTACCGTCATGTCCCACAACACCATTCTGCGGCTCAGCCTGGACTACCCTCAGCGTGAGGAGCTGGGCAGCTGTGCGCGGACGCTGGCGCTGCAGTGCGCCATGAAGGACCCGCAGAACTGCGCGCTGTCTGCCCTCACGCTCTGCGAGAAGGACCACATCGCCTTCGAGACGGCCTACCAGATCGTTATCGACGCGGCATCCACGGGCATGAGCTACTCGCAGCTGTTCACCATCGCCCGCTACATGGAGCACCGCGGGTACCCGCTGCGCGCCTTCAAGCTGGCCTCGCTGGCCATGACTCACCTCAACCTGGCCTACAACCAGGACACGCACCCCGCCATCAACGACGTGCTCTGGGCCTGCGTGCTCAGCCACTCGCTGGGCAAGAACGAGCTGGCCGCCATCATCCCCCTGGTGGTGAAGAGTGTGCACTGCGCCACCGTGCTCTCAGACATCCTGCGGCGATGCACCATGACTGCGCCGGGCCTGGCTGGGATCCCGGGGCGCAGGAACTCTGGCAAGCTGATGTGCACTGACAAGGCACCACTGCGACAGCTGCTGGACGCCACCATCAGTGCCTATATCAACACCACGCACTCCCGGCTGACTCACATCAGCCCGCGGCACTACGGCGAGTTCATCGAGTTTCTGAGCAAGGCCCGCGAGACCTTCCTGCTGGCCCAAGATGGACACATTCAGTTTGCGCAGTTCATCGACAACCTCAAGCAGATCTACAAAGGCAAGAAGAAACTGATGATGCTGGTGCGCGAGCGCTTCGGCTGACCAGCAGAGGGCGTGCTCGCGCGTCCAGCCCATCACGCTCTGACAGCTTAAAATCTGAGGGAACTGAACAAGTGAAGAGGAGAGCTTTTTGATGTTCAACTAGTGAGAGAAGGAAACTGTCAAAAGCAAGCCAAGTGGCACATAATGGAGAACCCGGACAGAAGGGAGTGATGCAGGGGGTCCGGACCCTGACCGAACCCCGACGGTCAGAGTGTTCTTTAATTAATACCTCTATTGTATTCTGAGAATCAGCTTTAATACTCTTCTGTGGGCCCGGAGCACAGTGCCACCTGGAGGGCAGCCGAGGACCTACGGTGTGCCGAGAGGACCCCCCCTTCGGTTTCCTTTAATTTATTCTCCATTTGTTTCTCATTCCTGATTTATGCTCAATGAAGGGACTTTTCAAAAGGAGCAGAGAAAGAAGTGAAGCCCCCGCCCTGCCCCAGAGCACAGTGAGCCTCAGCCTGGCGCTCTGCCCTCATTCCCAGCGGCTGCACACACCGTGTCCTCGACTCATCCTCCTATCCTTATAGTTTTGGGGGGGGACCTGTTGCCGTGGTAACTGACAGCAGTCAAACTTCAGGTCCATTATGCAATCAGCCGCTAAATCCATACTCCGTGCCCCTTTGCGCAGAAAATCTCCGGTTTGTCCGATGACTAGGCTCGGAAAAAGCCGGAACGTTTGTTACCCAAGCACTTCACAAGCTCTGGCTGTTCCCCCGTCTGCATCTGAGCTCCCAGCACGAGTCGGGCAGTGCCCAGGCGTGCTCCTGCGCGTCAGCATGGCGCCCACCAGCATGGCGCCCACTCGGGGGCCCAGCGGGGCGGCTTCCAGCACTTGGAACGCGAGCGTGGCGTTCCTCTGAAGTGATACGGTGAAGAGTGAAAGCGACAAACTCCACTCTCAGGGAAACGCAAAAAACGAAAACAAAAATAGTAGCAAAAGCATTTATGATATTGTAAATATGAAAGTGTCAATTCAGAAAATTGTAAAGTTATAATTATTTATAATAACTGTATGTCTTTTTTTCGGATACTTGAATTTGTTCTGAGCTGGGAATGTGACATTACTAGGAAAGATTTCAAGACATTTCTCAGGTGCTCCTCTTCATCTTTGGTCCATTTAGTATGTTTGTTTTTCCGCAATATTTCATGGAAGAGGAAGCGTGTGATGCAGGACGACGGTAAGCGAGGAGGAACAGAGGCTCCAGACTATGCAGATGCTCTCGCGCCGCATGCGGGCGGGGGCGCGCCCCCCCGGGCCCCCGCCCCGGCCCCCGCGGGCGGGGGCCGGGCCGGCGGGGTGGGACCCGGGG
>JABFEA020000046.1:731964-746256 GCA_019775915.2 Cyphomyrus plagiostoma
CAGTTTGAAATGTCCTCCCACTAATTTCCACCTAAAAGGCCTTTTTGCTTTGACTACCCGAGGGCTGCATGATGCTAGTGGCGCTACGGACCACGTGCTTTGTGCAGTCAGTTGTGGACAGTGGGTGGGATCAGAACAAACGAAAGCATTTGTCTCAGTGCCCCTGTGCAGCCATCCCCGCATACTGCTAAAAGCACCTTGATTTTGTTTGTTAGTCACTCACCATTGGCACGTTGTCCAACCCCAAGTCCTTCGTCTTGTCCTTGACCCTTCTGGAAATGTCTCGCAGGTAGGGCAGAGCAAACTCCCTAAACTCCCTGGGGCCCAGGCAGCCGGCGTGCGACTCGAACACCTGCAGGGCCTGGCAGGGTGAGGTGACATGGCGGTTAACCCCATTGCAGGAGAGTATGGGGTGGGTCCAGTCACACTCCCATTACACTGTGCAGGTCATTTGCATGCTGGAAGTGAATCTCCAGTTCAGTCAAAAAACATGTGAACACTGAGGGTCAGATCAGAGCTGACCCAGCTGCTCTGCCACACACACCTGTGCCCCCGCTGCCACCTGCCCCAGAAGGTACTCCACAATGACGTCCGTCAGCTGCTTCAGCAGTCTGTGGCTGGCCTCCGGGTGGCAGTAGAGCCAACGCTTGGCTTTGGACTGTGTGGTGGAACCTCCCCCCTCGATCATGTAGGTCATGAGAGTCCACTGCAGAGGCACAGGTTTGAGATGTCACAGCTCATGCAGTGAATGTGGCTTTGATCCCAGTCAGCAGGGCTTTAACTGGAACCTGCCACTCGGGTCATCCCGGATCTCTGCGTGTGCATGTGTCGCTCCTGGCAGAGCTGGCTGTCTCACCGGAGCCCCCGAGAATCCGATGAGGGGAACCTTGCCCTCGATCTTGTGCCGGGTCAGAGTGATGGCCTTGAAGACGTAGCCCAGCTCTGCAGCGACATCCACCTTGGACCTCAGCCTTTGCAGGTCATCAGGATCCTTCAGCGGCTCTGGGAATGTTGGGCCTTTTCCTGGGACCATCTGTACTTCCATGCCCATGGCCTGGAAACACACACACAAAGATGGGCCACCCCTATCTCCCTCGTGTGCTAGCAAGCACAAGCTCCAGATAACTCACCTGTGGAACCACCAAAATGTCAGAGAAGATGATGGCGGCATCGAGTGGGAAGCGTCTCAGTGGCTAAAATACAAACGTAAGGAGGAGGAGACAGAACTTAGCCTGAGGATGGGAAGCATTGGACAGGAGACCTTAGTCTGTGTGCTGCTCCACGCCGACCTGCAAGGTGAGTTCACAACACAGCTCTGGGGAACGGCACGTCATGAAGAAGTCCATGGCAGCCCTGGTCTCCCGGAATTCTTAAAAACACACAAACACACTCAATCAATGTTGAAATTTGAAATGAAATCTGCCAACACAATTTAATCAGAAGGCTGACTAATTCCATACAACAGAGAGTAGTTGTAGGTGAGCTTTACACGTGCGGCAGCTCGGTGCCAGACTCACCCGGTAGGTAGCGGCCCGCTTGTCTCATACACCACACGGGCACGTGCTGCGTCTCCTCCCCCCAAGCAGCTCGCAGGAACGTGTCATTCTTCAGCTCAGGGAAATCCTTGGGTCTGTAAAGAGATGAGCCTGGAAGTGGAACAACTGCTAGCGGAGGTAGTCTTTGATGATCTGGCCTGGATTAACCATATGGACAAAAAGCAGAGCCACCCCCCCGCCCCATTCACGAATGTCTTAAGTTAACGTGATTTAATATAATGTAATATTTAATATTACTGTATATTGTTCTGATAAGGTACTCGCTGAAACGCTTATGTATCATGTTTCCTGTTAGATATATTTGTGAAATTCGTGGGGCACCAATCAGCAATACTCTTAACTAGCCTGGTTTTGGAGACAAACTATCGATTATATTAAAAATTTGGCATTTCAGAAAATTGAATCCTAACCCTGTGATACATGTATGGACTCGTGTTTTTGTTAAAGGAAACGGCTGGATTCTTGTAGTCAGTTTATCACAACTCCTCTCCCCTTCCATGCTGATATGGATACAGAAAGAGACAAAGAAGCAGGTGGTTACCACAGATAAGCTCTCATCGCCCATCAGCAGTAATCAGTGGAAGAACCGTTAGTTCACATGAACGTTTCTTTTATGCCAACTTTGGTCAACTGGCTCGGGTAAGATTTTCAATTCGAGACAAGTCTGCACGCGCATTTATATTTTATTACCTAGTAAGTATTTGTAAGTAAATATAAGTTTATAATGGAATAATATATATTTGCCGGAAGATTTCTCGCGTGAGCTTCACGCTAAATGCGTGAGAGTTTGCAGTCCTCCCTATATTTTTATTACGTAATAAGTTTGACATTTATTATGGAATAACGTATCATGCTATATTTGGATTTCATTATTTTAGTTAAGTTAAACCCGGGGGTCAGCAGAATCGTATAGTAATTAACGAAATGTAGGTATAATCGCCCGATTAACAGAAATCAAGGAGCAATGTAAGTTACTGCTGAGATCGCACAGCAGGTGCAGGGAGCCCATGTTTAAAGAATACTAAAAACCGTGGGTTACAACAGTAACGCTCTTTGTAAAGAACAACCCACAAGCGTTTGCGCTTCATACTTTTAAAAACAAACCTTTTTACTAATTAGAAGAAATTGTGTCAGAGCTGCCAAGCATAAATACATACAACACAATCAGCACACAGTAGCTACGTTATTCAAACACTGAAAACATTCTAAGCTGTTTACAACGTGCACTAAATGCGCTTATATATACAAAACAAGGCTGAACAGCTACAGCTAAATATCTCCGCGACTTTCAATATAACTTTGAATTAATAATCCAGTTGACGTATTCTGTTTACGACCTATCCGAATATACATACAGAATGAGATCATCCTTGTCCATGTTAGCCCCTTTCTCCTTCGTTACTCGACGTTACCACTGCTCGCTGATACACCACTAGCAGGAGTGATAATAATGAATACGACTGAAGACAGTAGCAGTGATGGTGAACGGTCAATCGCGGAATTTAGTCATTTGAATATCAAACTCCGGTCACGCCCCTTACCGCCCATGAGTGCACGGCCATATTGTGACGTCATATTATCAGCTGCAGGCCTCCCAGGGTGTCTAAGCAGCTGCCTGCTGGAATGATGCTATTTCTAAATAGTTGTCGGTTAAACTTCCTCTCTTTGAACCTTTATACTGTACTTGACATTTCCCGTTATAATTGAGTTTTACAGATATAAAATGAAAGAAGCACAGTTAAAATACAATATCCTTTATAAAATACTTTTATTTTTCAGCAGGCCCTTCTGCCTTCAATTTAACCTGAACATTACAGTGACAGCTACATAACAGGAAGTTTTGACGCAACCTGTACATTCTTCGCGGAAGGCAACTGTTTTATGCGTTACAGTATAGTGTTTTATATTCGATGTGCACGCTAAAACAACTTATAAAATAACAATTTAGTTATAATTGCACATCTTGTGGGTGGGGGTCTACTTATTTTGCTCAGAAACGCCGAACTGCGGCAGGTTCTCTGACACGGACCGGTACGATACGGTCACGTCGGGGGAGGGACGCTGAACCTGGATCCACGTATCTGCTGTTATCTGGCCGCTCCGTAGTGGGAGCAGTAGTAGTAGATGACGGGCAAGTGACCGGGTGTTGATTGCGGGGCATTAATGCCAGTGGCTGGTATGACACCGGGAGACAGCCCTCACGCCCTTCTGGGCCGGATCCGGTTCCTCAACCAGTGTATCGACTGCTTCAGGAACGCTTTACCACTACCGGAGAGCTTGTGCTTTGTTCCACGAGAGGTGTGCTATAAAATATGTAAGGATCCGGCATCTGGCTCCGGTGCCTCGGCGGCTCCGTCGGTCGCCGGCTCAGCCGGAAAGAGCCTAATCACGGTGTGGGAGACCCCGTCCCAGAGCAAGAAATCAGGCCGTTTTAACATCGAGCCCAAGAAGGGGACCTGCATCCGCACTACCGGAGAGGAGTACTGCAACAACCACGGCCTCTGGGTGAAGATGAACAAGGTAAAGCGGCGATTCTGAGTGTCGGACTTTGGTTGGGAACAGGTGAGGCAATGAGCGAACCGATGCGTACAGTGCGCATTCTGCGTACGGAGAGCGAGGGCGCGCCGGTGCACGGGCACAAGCGCGGTGGCACGCGGATGATGCCTTACGGAGGCGTGAGGAGCGCGAGCCGGGCACGATACCAGAGCACGCTTTTTATGATCAGTGTTGATGGAATTTGGTGTGAGTGAAAATAAAAAAATATATTACGGTAAAATATCTTAATAATTTGGGTCTGGGTGCGTAATGTGACATAAAGGATGCCCTGTCCCAAGCTGGTTCAGATGAATTTTGTTAAAAGATTTGAATCTTTTAACAAAAGATGTGGATGAATGTAAACTTGGTGGCAATGGTTATGATGAATATAGCATTTGTTCTGGATGATTTTTTTTCTCTTCAGAATTTCTCTATCTTTATAGTAACAGTTGTGGTTCTTACACTTTTATGTTTGTATTTAACTGAAAATGTTACACTAACCATTATGGTATGATTGCATGTGTTAATTCAGACTTACACGGCACTCTGCCCCTGGCGGTCTCTCCCCATTGTCACACATGTTTGCCGGGGTGATTATCCTCCACACCTCAACCCCACTGTCCTTTGTGCAGGAGCAGCTGGAGGAGCAGCGGCCCGGAGCAGACCTGGAGGAGGGCTGGATCCTGCTCTGCAAACACACAGAGGGGGGGGACCGGCTTGTGCCTGTGGAGTCACCCGACACCATCAGCCGGCAGCAGCAGCTGTTCGGCTGCGACAGCAAACCGTGCAGCAGGTACTGTGTACCTCAGGGATCCCCGGCTCCTTTTTGGGGGGGGCTCTTGCGGGTGAGGAGCAGCCGGAGGAGGTGTTGTGAACTTATGCGGACTCCCCTTTGTAGGTGGGAGCAGGTGGTGGATGCTGAGTTCTCCATGCATCTGGGATCCAGGCCGTGCATCGCGGAACTGGACGAGGCCGCGCTTCGCAAACTCCGGTGAGTTTGCCCCCCACCTCCCTCACTCCGCCCACCTGCTCTCTCTCTGCCCTCCTGTTCTCTTTCTGCCCGTCTGCCTCACTCCACCCACCCGCCTTGCTCCACCCTCTATGGCCAGCCTTTCCTTCCAAGAGCACATAATTGGATAGGAGATGTGGACCTTTACCAGCATCATCATCTTTGTCATCGCATGTTGATTATCCCCCCCCCAGGTATGTCCCGCCCACGTGGACGTTCGAGTGTGATGAGGACCTTATTCATTTCTACTACGAGCATGTGGGAAAGGAGGACGAGAACCTGGGTAGTGTGAGGCAGTGCGTCATGAGCATGGACGTGTCCTCCTGCTCGGTGAGCCCAGCCGCTGGCCCCCCCAAGCCCCAGGCTTCTCCTTGACATTTCCGGGGGGGCATGTCTCAGGCCACACTTCTTTCTTACAGGAGGACCCTAGCAGCGGAGTCAGCTGCCTGACAGACGGTGACAGTGACACCTACTGGGAGAGTGATGGCATGCAAGGCCAGCACTGGATTCGTCTGCGGATGAAGAGGAGCACAGTGGTGAAGTAAGGAGTGTGTGTATGTGGGTGGGGCACATGTGCGCACACACATAGACGTGCCCCCCACGGCCTCCCCTTACCTGTCCACAAACCCAGTGTAGTCCTTCAAGCTAAAAGCGTGGGGTTACACTCACCAGGAGAGACGACTTACCTCCCACTGTAAACCCATTCAGTTCAATGGAATCACATACAGTTAGGCTGTGTGGAGTGCAGCTAGCCTGAGTCACTTACACAGTTAGGGTGTGTGGAGTGCAGCTAGCCTGAGTCATGTACAGAGTTAGGCTGTGTGGAGTGCAGCTAGCCTGAGTCACGTACACAGTAATAAAAACATACATACAACAATGCTCTGATGTCTGCGCTGTTTCCAGTAATACCATCTCCCTCCAATCACATTGTCCCCATGCCAAAATTCTTGATCCACAGCAAACACTGGCATGAATTAATTAGACTTTAATGTCACTTACGCCCAGGGGGCAGCAGGGGGCACTGTCAGCCTGGCCATGTGACCCCAATGCGGTTGAGCGTGTCCGCGTTTCCCTCTCTTACAGGAAGCTCATCTTGACCGTGGATTCCACCGATGACACCTATATGCCCAGAAGAATCACCGTGTTCGGCGGCGAAGGAGACAGTTTAAGGAAGCTCAACGACGTCACCATAGATGAGTAAGAGCGGCACTGTCCATCTCGCACGTATGAGTGGATCTCTATGGGGGAGGTGCTGGGATATTAAATCTGCGCTCATTCTCGACTGGTGTACCCCAAGGAATCTGATTGGAGAGGTGTGTGTTTTGGAGGAT
Source organism: Cyphomyrus plagiostoma (assembly GCA_019775915.2). Classification (NCBI taxonomy): domain Eukaryota; kingdom Metazoa; phylum Chordata; class Actinopteri; order Osteoglossiformes; family Mormyridae; genus Cyphomyrus; species Cyphomyrus plagiostoma. The sequence goes on from JABFEA020000046.1 coordinate 738,396, forward strand.
ATAACATCACACGTCCCGGTGATTGAGATCCGCATCGAGGAATGCAAAGGTACCGGGACCGAGAGGATGGCGTGATGCTTGTTTAAACATCAGGCAGATGCCCGTGACAGTGTGTGTGTGTGTGTGTGTGTGTGTGTGTGTGTGTCACAGATGAGGGGATTGACGTCCGCATTCGCGGGCTGAAGATCAAGTCCTCTTGCGAGCGGGATCTGGGCCTGAACGCTGACATCTTCCAGTCGGCGGATCTGGTGCGTTACCCGCGGCTGGAGGGCACTGAGCCTGACCTGCTGTACCGACGCATGCTGCTCATCCAGAGGTACGGCCCAGGCGGAGCAGGGGGGGCTCTTGCCTCAGCACTTCTCCTTTGCATCACTGCATGGCTCCTCCCCTTGTCCCGTAGATTCGTCACAGTGCTGGACGGGCTGCTGCCTCACCTGGTCCCTGCCTGGGACTACAGCCTCGGGACCTTCAACCACATCAAAGTACGTCTGTCCTTAGAAGGTGACCCATCTGCTGGACAGATGCGAGGGCTATGGAATGACACCACGTCTCTCTGAACCTGCCCCCACATTCCTCTACCCAAACCCCCCTTTCCCTTGTCTCCTGTCCCCATCACTCTGTTTCTGTCCCACGTCTCCCTGTCTCTCTCCACTGTCCTTCCCTTGTCCCTCATCTCCGTTTCCCTCCTCTTCTCCCTCACCTCCATCTCTTCCCTCGTGTCCCCTGTTTCTTCCATGTCCCCTGTCCCTCATCTCCCTGTCTCTGTCCACTGTCTCTCCCCTGCCCCCGTCTCTGTCCCCTGTTCCCGCCTTCCCTGTCCTCTCCTTGTCCCTCGCTTCCATCTCTTTCTCCCGTGTGCCTCCTGTTTCTAACCCATCTCTCCCCTGTCCCCTGCCGCCCTCCATCTCTCCCCCCGCAGCACGTTAAGCAGTTCCTGCTGCTCTCCAAGCGTCGCACAGCCCTTATCACCCAGTGCCTGAAAGACTCCGAGACCAGCAAGCCCAGCTTCATGCCTCGCCTCTACATCAACCGGCGCCTGGCCATGGAGCACCGCGACAACCCCGCCCTGGAGCCCAGCTGCAAGAACGCTGTCTTCAATCAGGTAGCTTTGTGGCGTCAGTATCTGCTGTCCCTCCAGTTACAGGGCTCACCAGCGCTTCCTCCGTTTATGTCTCTCAGGTGTATGAAGGCCTGAAGCCATCTGATAAGTACGAGAAGATGCTGGATTACCGGTATGCCTTAGGCCTCGGAGACATGGGGGGGGCGTCGCTCTGGGCTGAGAAAGGTGGACTGGTAACTGTGTCTGTGCTGCCCCCTAGGTGGCCTGCACGGTATGACCAGTGGTGGGAGTGCAAGTTTATCGCGGAGGGAATCATCGATCAAGGTGAACAGCTGGCTGGGATGTAGCCTCCCCGTTTGCTCCGCATCTTCCATATGCCCCGCCTACCTTTCACGCCCCACCTTCCTGCCATCCAACTTGCTGTTCCCCGCTATTGCCTGCAGGTGGCGGCTTCCGTGACAGCCTGGCGGATATGTCCGAGGAGCTGTGTCCCAGCTCAGCTGAGTGTCCGGTGCCTCTGCCCTTCTTCACTCGGACCTCCAACCAGGTGGGCTTGCATCCCCCCACCCGGGTCGAACGGCAAGAGCCTCCAGGTGATTGTGTGATGGGTTGACCTGATGTCCCGTGCTTGGTTTCATCAGGGAACCGGTGAGGCAAGGGACTGTTATGTGCCAAACCCTTCCTGCAAGCAGCTCAACAAGCTGGAGTGGATCGGCCAACTTATGGGCGCCGCCCTGCGGGGGAAGGACTTCCTGGTGAGAGATGCCTGCGTCTGTGAGAGAGGAGACAATGTGACTGTCACCTGCCTGACACTGAATCCTCCTGTTACCCAGGTTCTAGCGCTACCTGGGTTGGTGTGGAAGCAGCTTACTGGAGAGGCTGTCAGCTGGAGCAAAGACTTCCCATCTGTGGATTCTGTATTGGTGGGTCCTGGGGCGTTGGATGACCTGTTAGGGACACTCCGCGTGAAGTGACAGCTCTCATTGTTTACTCTCCTCTAATGACTCTTTAATTTCAGGATATAACTTTGGCTCTGTTGGGTTTTAGGAGAGTAGCTATGCCCTGTGGGGGGCTTGATATGTAAAGTGAATGCTCTGTCATCTGCCTGTCCAGGTGAAGCTTCTGGAAGCCATGGAGACCATGGACAAGGAGACCTTTGAGTTCAAGTTTGGCCAGGAGCTGGTCTACACCACACTGCTGAGCGATGGCCAGCTGGTGGAGCTGATACCCGGCGGTGCCAACACTGTAGTCCAGTATGAGGACCGCAAGGAGTTCATCCGCCTGGTGCAGAAGGCCCGGCTGGAGGAGAGCCGTGAGCAGGTGGGCCCTCTACCTGCCACCCAGAGCTGCCCCCAAAGCACTCAGAAGCAGAAATGAGCAGTCGCTCGTCACACACGTCTCTGTGCTCCAGATCGCAGCAATTCAGGCGGGTCTGGTGAAGGTGGTGCCCCAGGCTGTGCTAGACCTCCTCACCTGGAAGGAGCTGGAGAAGAAAGTGTGTGGAGATCCCGAGATCAGCGTGGAGGCCCTCAAACGCCTCAGTAAGCGCGTGGCTCCGTCTCTCTGCGCGTCACGCATCCCTGTCTGCCCTGTCGCCGTAACTGTGTCCCCGTCACCCACAGCGCGGTATGAGGACATGAAGCAGACGGACGTGCGTGTGCAGTACTTGTGGCAGGCGCTGACCAACTTCACGAACGGTGAGTGAGGCCGCCGCGCGGCTCCAGGCTTCGCCTGCCCTCTGCCCCGTCGCTCACCTCTAACCCCCCCTTACAGAGGACCGCAGCAGGTTCCTCAGGTTTGTGACTGGAAGGAGTCGCCTGCCTGCACTCATCTACATTTTCTCAGACAAGCCGGGGTAAGGCGCCCGCCTCGCAGAGCTACAGTTTCTCCGTTGCTTCGCTCTCGCTCAGACGGTGCCTCTCCCTGCAGCTCTGAGACGACTGAGGCTCTCCCTCAGTCATCCACGTGCTCCAGCACCCTCTACCTGCCAAACTACCCCAGGTACTGCGCACCCGCCAACCTCCGTAATACAAGTAAATAAGTATGGTTTACTAGTCTGGTCAGATGATATTAACTCATTAGGTTAAGAGCTTGGGTCAGTTTGGTTGGACAACGCACCTAAAACACCTGGTCAGGAGTGAGCGTCAGGAAACGTTTTCCTCCACCAGCATCACATAGTGACCCCACCACTGGTCTGCAGTAGGAATGGCTCAAAATCCCTCTGGTCACTGTGCAGGCCCATTGCATTGTCTTTGTATCCATCATCCACAAGCTGACGTGATGCTGTATTGGCCACAAAAGGAGGCCCTGCCCCTTAGCAATAAGTGATTGTGGTCTAAAACCAGATGTTTCCATTTCACTTTGATTGTTCCAACCCCTGTACATTTAAGAGGAGAAAGTGATGTTTCCTGACTTTGATTGATAGCAGTTTTCAGTTTGTCATGTGGATTTATGGAGGTGAGCTTCACAATGGCCTCCTGATGAAACGCTCTGGCTTGTGTCCGCGTTTGTCTGCCTGCCTTTGTGTGTGTGTGTGTGTGTGTGTGCGCGCGCGGGTGTGTGTACGTGCATGCCTGTGTGTGCCCTCATTGTCTTCACAGTGCTAAGGTGTGTGAGGAGAAGCTTCGCTACGCCGCCTACAACTGTGTGGCCATCGACACGGACATGAGCCCTTGGGAAGAGTGACCCCCACCGCCGCATTCGTCATGGCTGCCACGCTGTTGCCAATCACAGCTGTATATAATCAGAAATATAGTAGATTATGAAAATAGGCCATGCGTTTACCATGGCAAGGCTCTGTAACTTTAAATTAAAGCACGGTGCCAAACTGTGTAACCCGTCTGTTCCCAGTTCTTCTTCCTCAGTAACAAAGACCGTCTCCATTCTTCATTCTCTGAGCCACATGGTCTGAAAAACCACGAAACAAACAGGCCTCAAGCAAAAGCTCTGAGGATCCCAGGGGTGGCTGCGCTGAGCCAGAAGCTTCCGGAAACAAGCACCTGGCAGCATCGAGCCTAAACTCCAAGCGAAGATATAAAGAACATTATTAATCCCCGTGGGGCAGTGGGGGGTAGTTCACGTCCAGAAAGTAACAGTCCAGGCCAAGGTTTTGTGACTTTTTATATTACTCAACTGGTCGGTTGAAACAATATCATGGTCTGGACCTGAACTACCTACCACTGCCATGGGGGGGGGGTTCTTGCATTCTCGCTGTGGCAGCGATAGAATGATAATATAAGCAGAAATAAATATAACAAAGGATCACACAAGTAAAAAAACAAATACAAGAAGGAGGAATAGTACTAAAATAAGAATAAAAGTAATGAATAAAAAAGACGACTGTGAAACAATACGCCACTGTGGTAAATATAATGCAAAATGGCTTTTATGCAAATTATTTATTTTGGAATGTTTACAGCTGCTCTGTATGGAAATGACAGCAGTGCAGAAGCATCAACATATTCCCTTGAACACCCATTTATGTATCAGGCTGACTTAATGTCTGTGTTTCAGTCCTCTGTCACAGTCTGTGATTCTGTATGTCCTTCATTCCAGAAGATGGGAAATATTTCAGCAAGTGCAGGGATGCAAGTCAAATTTAGTCTTTATATGCTGTGTGCGCTCTGCTACTTACATCCTTCTAAAAGGGTGGATTTTTTACATTTATTACTTTCTGTAAAAATAGAGTGACCAGATAGAAAATCCATCTCAGGGAGGACACTGAACCAGGAGAACATTTATATTGATCTGAATTTCACTTAAGCACTGAGTTGTTGCTGTGTGCTATTTGGTCTTCTACAATCATACGTGTGTCAACAATGTTAATGTTATGTTATTAGAAAAGTTCATATACATAAAGCAAAGTGGGCAATATATATACATATATATAAACACACACACCCTGGCAATGTTCGTGTGTTGTGTTTCATACATATGTCATTGTGCCTTATGCTGATTACTGAAAAAAAAAAGAAACAAAAAACTATAACCGAACCATGCATGATCCAGCGGACCGCCCCCCCTCCAAGTGAAAACTCCGCCCACTGACGGGCCGCCGCTGTTCTCGTTGTTTCTCGCGATGACACAGTGTTTAAATTCCCCGTGATCCCTGACGCGGTCTTTTTCCGGAACGCTGATTGCATGATAGTTTGTGTGCACGTTCATAGCGGCAGTTGCTTTACGTGCCATGTGGGGCTCCCGTTATTTACCTTTGTTCAAGAAAATCCGCAGAACATCTTGACGGAAGTTACTGTGATGGCAGTGTAGTTACTCCGAGTATACGATGCCGCTCTACAAGGTTTGCCCTAAACCGCGGACAAGTCCCGGCGGGAGTGCTGTGCTTTGGCTCCCTGCTCCCCTAGGGCCTGGCGTATCTTCAAGGAGCAGCAATCCTGCTGAAAGATGAGTCGTTCTCTGTGGTCCCAGGTAACCACTGCACGGCGGTTCTGTCGCTGCCATTTAGCCTGATTTAACCCGAGGTGTGAATGATGCAAAAGATTACCTTAGGCGGGTCTTTTGGCCGTTTTGGCCAATGATTCAGACCCGCCCATGTTAGGGTATGTCATAGTTACACTGACACACTCCATCCCGACTTAAAATGCTGTAGTTCTTTCTATCTTAACCTAGAGGAATTTATATCGCTGATTCACTCGGCCCCCTTGCATGTTCCCCTCATAGCTCTCTGCATGGCCGCTGCGACCACAGGCTGGACCACGTGTACCTCCTTGCTGTGAATGACGCCGTACTAGCTGTAAGTAGTGGCTGTACTTCTCCGCTGACGTGAATCCTAGGTGTTGGCATATAAAATAAGATTAGTCGTAGTTTATATTTAATTTTAAAGTGATTCAGTAAGAACTCCGATTCGGTTACCGAATGTCCGTAGTAAGTCTTACTCAGAGTTCCTTCCTTTTGTTTAGGTCGGTCTTCTGCCTGAATTCTGCACCTGGAGGATGTTAATCTGAGCTGCTTGGTGAGTACCCCTCCCAGTGCTTGGAGATGATCCTCTGACTCGGGCAGGACTCTTGTGCTGCAGGCAGTTAAGTAGGTGCTGCCATCATGTGATAATCTTATCCAGTTCTGCTACTGAATCCTAAGCGATGAGCATTTTTTTTTCTGATGATGGCTGGCATCTACTGGAGTGAAATTTTGATGATTCCTACAAGCAAGGGAGTGGATTATATAAAACCTTAACGCTTATGAGTCTTTGCCTTCCAGATGGCAGACCTGTCTGGATGGAGATGGATGGGGAAGGACATGATGGGTTTTATTGGATTTCCCCATGTCTGTGGGTGATGCGCTCCAAGACCTTCGACCTACTGCAGATAGCCGAAACATGGATAAAACCAAACCATTAACCCCACAGTGTTTTATGGTAATTGATTATGTGCAGTAAGACATTACTGGCATGGAAATACACTAATTATACATACTGTACTCTTGAATGAAAGGAGTTGACATTTTAGTTTAATTTTCAAGGGTTGATAGATCTTTTCCATCATGGGATGACTGGGCAATTAAAACTATGGTTTTATGAATTGACTATGAAGGGATTACTGTCCTTTGTGTGACTTTAAATGCTACTGCAAACTTGCATTGTGCCTCTGTAGCTAAATTTGTCTGCCTTAAGAATAAAAGATACCAATAAGCAAAGCTGTTTCGATGTGGGTTTTTTTGGGGGTGGAGGGGTGTCCAAGCTGATCTTGGACCATGCTGTGATACCTGGTCCTTGCCAGAGGCCTCTGTGTTTGGGTCACTTCCAACTGAGATTACCATGTACTATTGGTCCCTAGGAGCAATTTTGGTGCCTATAGCAGCAAAGATGTAGTGTATGGACAGACATGCATCTGTTTAAGTGCAACTTGAGTAGTGTGTCCAGTGTACTGAGACTTGTATGCTCTAGACCAGGGGTGTCAACTCCAGTCCTGGGGGGCTGTAGCCCTGTGTACCTTATTTTCCTGTTCCACCACAAATGATTCAGCTCAACAGCTATGTGGTAATTAGCACAAGTTGAATCAGGTGTTAAATGAGGGGAAACCCAAAAATGTGCAGGGCTCTGGCCCTCCAGGACTGGAGTCTGACACCTGTGCTCTAGACCAATATAACATGCACAGAGAAACTATTAAAGGTAAATTTCACTGCAAGAACTTCTATTATGGAAAATGCATTGTGAATTCTGAATCAGACCCAGTTATACAGATAAAATTCCACTCTTGTAGGGAGCAGTTTCTTAGTATAACCTGCCAGCCATCCCTGGGATGTGTATTGAACATTAGGAATGAAATCACTATCCACTGTGGTCTACACTTTATTCTGAAATCTTAAAAGCTCTGTAATTAATCACTTTATTAATCACCGTAGGGAAATTGTCTTATGCCTCCCTCAACTTGCTCTTTGTGAGTAAGTTATCCACAAAGGGCAGCCACCCATGGCAGCACCCAGAGAGCTGGGTTTGTGGGCCTTGCTCAAGGACACACAGACATGCTAAGGCTGGGTTTGAACTGGTGACCTTGTGGTTACAGGCACAGGCTTAGCCCACTGAGCCACATGCTGCCACATGATTTTATTTCATGTGTCTTTTAATACACGTGACCTGGATGAACCTGGGCTTAACCCTGAAATCTATGGTGGAAGAAATTTAACGGGAGGAAAGAAGCAGTGCTGCTGTAGCATCTGCGCTACCTACTTACCCACAAAAGCTGCCTGTACACTCACCTAAAGGATTATCAGGAACACCATACTAATACAGTGTTTGACCCCCTTTCGCCTTCAGAACTGCCTTAATTCTACGTGGCATTGATTCAA
>JABFEA020000046.1:746356-757351 GCA_019775915.2 Cyphomyrus plagiostoma
TGTGATTGGTTGATTAGATAATTGTATTAATGAGAAATTGAACAGGTGTTCCTAATAATCCTTTAGGTGAGTGTATAAGGTGGAAAAAACTGTTAGTTGCTCTTAGTTAAACTATTAGACATGCAGCTAAAAGTAATGAAGTAGATAAAGTCACAAATTCATTAGTGGATAGTCATAACAAATTGTAACCATAGTTAATAAGCTGTGTCTGGTTCTAAGCCCACAGCCTGAAATACATTGAGGGAGGTGGGTAGATTTTGCCAACCCGTGCCCGGTCGGGAGCAAACAAATTTCATGAGTGTGAGCGTGTGTGGTAGTGGGGGTTATCGAGTAACGTCCTTAGCCTCCAAAACTGCACTATGAAACGTCAGAAGCACATACGAACATGGGAGTAAATGCTGCCCTAAAGCGGTGGTTATACTGCACAGATTTCTGGATAAAACTAAGTCAGGGGTCTCCAACTCCGGTCCTGGAGAGCTACTATCCAGTAGGTTTTCTATCTTACTTGGCCTCTAATGAGCCACACATGTTCCTGGTATTTACCTGAGAAAAGTAGTGGCTCGTCAGAAGCCAGGTATGATAGAAAACCTACTGGATGGTAGCTCTCCAGGACCGGAGTTGGAGACCCCTGAACTAACTGATCAAAATAAGCACTGCTTCGCAACATCTAAAATACTCATACCGGCATGCGTACGCACGCCTGCTGTCCGAAGGGGAGGGGGACAATCCGTCATTTCCGGTTCCAGCGAGTTCTCATTATCTCTCGCGATACGAGAGCGCTTGATACCGGTCTGCGGGCATTTCCGTTTCCTCTCTCCAGCCAGAACCTGAAATGGGTATGTGTTTGTTGTTTGATCTGTGCACAGAATCCATAACCATCTACCGGCTTACTGTGGCGAATATGCCGTATAAAGCAAACATTTTGTGCTGTGTGCCTTAGGGAACCTCTTTGGGTCGATTTTGGATGACTACGAGTTCTATTTTTCTAATGTACTTAAGTAGTTTCAAAAGGCTTAAGCTGCCATGTATCAAAATGGCGGCCTGCATTCATTAAGCATTTTGGTGACACATGGCTCTGTGGTTCGTCTTTACTATATCTGTCTTTAACAAGTCATGTGAAATGATCACTTCATTGCCCGTGAAAGCTGCATACGCTTTCCGCTAGCTACTCCTCGGGTAAACCCGTACCGGCCGTACCCCCCGGAGAGACATGCAGCCCGTTAGCCTATTAGCCGGTTAGCCTCGATGCGGTGCTGGTGCCCCGCGACCACCCTGAGTGCATGATGACTTTGCGGAATCCGACTGCGGCATGCGGATAACCACCTTGGAGAACTGAGCACTCAGACAGCGTGTGTTTGCTCTGCCATGCCGCCCGGTGCGCCGCTGACTGTCCGCTCCTCCGTCCTCCAGGTATCTCACGGGACAACTGGCACAAGCGCCGCAAGACCGGCGGCAAAAGGAAGCCTTACCGCAAGAAGAGGAAGTACGAGCTGGGACGGCCTGCTGCCAACACCAAGGTATCGGTCTGGTTCGGTCACTTATGGCTGTCACCTCCATTTGTCTGGTGCTGCTGTGTGATTCCGAGCACTCTTGTCTCCCCAGATCGGTCCTCGCCGTATCCACACAGTCCGCGTCCGTGGTGGCAATAAGAAGTACAGGGCCCTGAGGCTGGACGTTGGGAATTTCTCATGGGGATCAGAGTGTAAGTGTGGGGGCTTCCTCTGCATATCTCATGTGTGGCCTCCTGTCTTTCTGTGATGATAATTCTGTCCAGTTCTGCTACTGACTGCCAGCGATGACATTTGTGACTCTGAGGAAGACACTTGAGGAAGCACTAAGCACCTACTGTACATCTAATCTCTATGGCTGATGCCTGGGGTTGATGATCATGTGACCTTGTCAAAGCTTTTCTGTGTTATTGATGGTCATGAAATGTACAAATGTCCTGTTTTGCAGGCTGTACACGCAAAACCAGAATTATCGATGTTGTGTATAATGCCTCCAACAACGAGCTGGTGAGAACGAAGACGCTGGTGAAGAACTGCGTGGTTCTCATTGACAGCACCCCCTACAGGCAGTGGTATGAGGCACACTATGCCACCCCTCTGGGCCGTAAGAAGGGGGCCAAGCTGGTACGTATATCAGCTCTTATGACTGAGGCACCCTGAAATAGTGGATCATTGCTCCTCAGTCTGTGCCGGCAGCAAGCTCTGCTGCAGTTCTGCTCATGCAACCGAGAACTTGCTTTTAAGATGCACCTGACACCAGAGAAAATGTTCATGTGTTGCTTTGGCAGTTTGCCCTGTTTATTTAATTTGCACACGCAGCAAGGCTTCCGTGACAGATCGTGTTGTCGGTCCCTATCAGACCCCGGAGGAGGAGGAGGTCCTGAACAAGAAGCGCTCCAAAAAGATCCAGAAGAAATACGATGAGCGCAAAAAGCAGTGCAAGATCAGCCCCCTCCTGGAGGAGCAGTTCCTGCAGGGCAAGCTGCTGGGTGAGTTGGTCCCTGTATCGTAGGAAGCTGGTTCCCCAACTGCAGTGCATTGTGTGCCTGTACTGCACTTCTCTACAGCCAGCATTGTTGTTGTCTGTGCTGTTTTTTTTTGTTTTTTTTTTGCCACCTATACTGTCACGTGCTTGTACTGTGTATCTCTACGGCCTGCAGTGTGTTGTGTGACTGAGCTGTGTTTCTCTGCAGCCTGCATTGCGTCACGACCTGGCCAGTGTGGTCGGGCAGACGGCTACATCTTGGAGGGCAAGGAGCTGGAGTTCTACCTGAGGAAGATCAAGGCCAAGAAGGGCAAATAGAGCTTTTCATACTTCAATAAAATACCCTGAAACGTTCTTTAGCATCCTGTCCTTTTTGGGTAAATGCTTTGTAGGGGGGCGGGCTGCACTGTTAAGTGACTGGAAGGCCCCTCAATGCCTCTCTAATCTCATTCCAGTGCTACAGAAACCTCAGTTTGCAGAAGGACTGGGCCAGACCAGTGGCCCCCCCCTTTCGAAGGCTGAGAACACCCCAAATGAGATGTGACTGTTTTTGGGGCTCAGTCTGTCTGAGCAGGGTCAGTGCTGCTTAGTCTGGTGGGTGACATCAGGCTGCCTCTGGTCCCTTCTGTTCGCTGATGGGGCAGTGGCTCCTGATTCTGCATGGTCTGCTGCTGCGTTCAGGCCGTAAAGTTGCTTCACTTTAGAACTGGTTGTTTGTCCATGGATTGTAGTGTATTGGTGGTTAGTATTTTTCAGTTAGATGCTTACTCCTGTAGTCGTCCTGGCACTCAGATGTTGTGGTGTGAGTATATTGTGCATTTCTGATCGAAGGGTCATAGTTTTAATGATGCCCTGTGTGTGGATGTAGTCAGCTTTGGGGACGTTCCGTTCGATGCAGCTGATCACACTTCATCAGCCTTCATGAGTTCTGTGTTGAATCTGGCTGTGAGGAGCAGGTTTCGGTGATGTTACAGGGCTTTTATGATTGACCCCAGGCAGATGTGATGGACTGTTATCCACAGTGAGTAAGGACGACAGCTCGACGTGTATCTAAGGGATTTATTAAAGCGTAGCATCAGGCTAAGGGGAGTACAGCTATCTGAAATGGCTCTGAGGCCAGGTGACCTCCAGCATTCAAGATTCAGGCATGGGTCTGTGGCTCGACGGAGGGCTCAACGACGACCTTTATCTGTGCTCCCTCACGCCGCCTCTGCTGCTCAGATGCCTCCAGCCTCCTGGGCCTCTGTGGGGCTGTTTGGCTGGGCTCGTCCGCATCCTCGTCGATGCGCTCCGACCACTCCCGCTCGGAGCTGAAGCTCTCAGCCCGGAGCCGCAGCAGTGGTTGGGCCCGGCCCATCCGCCCGAGGTTCTTCAGGCTGACCGCGGGTGAGGCCGCCACACCCTTGTAGTGACCCATCCTCGGGGTCTGCATGTGAGGGGTCTTGGGGGTATCCACCATTTGCTGCTGGGTGAGGTCCTCACTCATCCTGGTGGGGGCAGCATAGAGTGACACTGGTTACATAGGAGGGGTGTGCATATTGGTGTCATTCTCACTTGCTAGGAACTTCAGCCAGACACACAGGTCATGGCACTGATGTTGCAAGGCCATTGCTAGTTTCCTTGTTCTCTTGATTTTGAACAGGGACCAGGAGGCTGCTTGTGATCACAAGGTTGACTTGGTAATTAGTAAAGGCTTAATAATAATAATTCGTACTTTATTAATCCCCGTGGGGAAATTGTTTTTACACCTCCCTCAACTTGCTCTTTTTGTGGAGTAAATTGTCCACGAAGGGCAGCCACCTGTAGCGGTGCCAAGGGAGCTGGGGGTTAAGGGCCTTGCTGAAGGACCCACAGACGTGCTGAGGCCGGGTTTGAACCTGCGACCTCACGATTACAGGCACACAGGTCCTCCTCCACTACCCCCAATAGTCGTAGTGCTTAAACCAGCAACCTTGTGATCACAGGCACAGAGGATTGATTTTGAAAATGAGAAAAAAATTGCCAGTCTTGTAATGCCACCACAAACCTGTCCCTCATTGACCCAGGGACGCATCAAATGGTGAAATCAGGCCACGCCATTGCACACTGGCTGACCCTGTGTCGTGACCCCCCAACTTTGTCCTTGCCAATATTTGTGCCTGTGTGTCTTATACAGGAGGGAAAATGCAGAGCAACAGCTTCTCCATGAGGAGGACTAAGTGTTTTGTGTGTCTGTAAGGGTGGGCCTTGGCTAAAATGGCACTTTTATCTTGTGATGCATTGTAATAAAGTATTCCTGACAAAATTTTGCATAGTGTTATTCAGAGGTTCCTGAACAACATCAAAGTCTGTAAATTATCAAGATTTTAGCCAAACTGCTAAAAAAAAAAGAATATTTGTTCCTGGTCTTATGAGGAGAGGTTAGCTGAGCTCAATCTGTTTAGCCTCAAGCAAAGGAGACTAAGGGGGGACATGATCCAGGTATATAATATTCTAACAGGTCTGCATGCTGTTCAGCCAAATGGCTGTTTCAATATTAGTTTAAATACTTGAACTCGTGGAAATTAGTGGGAGAACATTTTAAAATTAATTTGAGAAAGCACTTGTTACACAGCATGAGTTAGAGTATGGAATAGTCTTCCTATTAGTATAGCGCAAGCTAAAACCATGGGTTCCTTTAAATCAGAGCTAGATAAGATTTTAACAACTTTGACCTATTAGTAAAGTTCTCCCCAGATGAGCTTGATGGGCCGAATGGCCTCCTCTTGTTTGTAAATGTCTTATGTTTACCTGCAAAAAAATTCACAAACCAAGTGGAGTCTGACACTGTGGTTGAGTACTTAAGTTGGGTACAGCCTAGTTTACTCACCCACTGTGGGTAATACGCCTCAGTCTCACGGGTCATTTGTTTGCTTGTTAGCAAAAATGTGCTAAACATCTTATTGTTTTGTGGTTTAGTATCAAGAGTGCTCTCTACCATATTTCTTCACATTTGGTCAATTTAACAAAAAATATCAAGAACCATAAAATCTGACCAAATGAAGCATCGTGTAAAAAATTGAAAATATGTGAAACAAATTTGTAGCAAAAGTTGACAGCAGAAGGCATTATTTTAAAAAGGTGCATGGTTGCTACCTGAATTTTATAACTACAGTGGTACCTCGGTTCTCGGACTCACTAGAACTGGAATTTCTTGAAAGTCGAACAAACCAGTTTGACCAGACCTCAATCTTAATATCAGAAGTCAAACCGTAAACGCTGACCTAATATAAATTGTACGCACCAGGAAACGAGCCATACTACAATACAATTCTTATTTGAATGCCTTCTTCACAGACTGGACGATTAACCAAATAAAGCAGCGCAACATTACAGTAACTAACAATAAATAAACCACTAACTTACATGTGCTATTACAGCATTTATGTAATTTATTTAAAGTTCTCACTGCTTTACGTGATATTTGGGAGAAATATCAGATTACGTTTTTGAACTGCCTGGGATACAAGCATCATGCGTGTAACTAAACTCTTCAGCCAATACGGGGAAAGGTGTTTCATCACGGAGGTAGTTCCAGTTTGTGCAGCCGGGTGAGAGGTTGCAATGCATCTTTAAGCCAGCGCTGTAAGCAAGTCGAATGCATGCAATGACCGGACTGGGGAAACAAACTGAAACGCAGACTTAATACAGAGGACTAATGACAACGACCAGAAACAGCTGATCACATGGGGATCTCTCATGAGGTTAACGAGGGGGCGTGACACACGGAAGGAGTGGACGATTGTGTTTAAATGCTTAAAAGAAGAAAGAAAAAAAACATTTAGGTGTAATTTTGGGGGCCGGGAACCAATTAATTGGTTTTCTATTATTACTTATGGGAAGAATTCGATCCGGAGTCTGGAAAGGATTAAGTTCGAGAACCAATGTACCACTGTAACAGTATATTTCATGGTCTATTGTTAGTTTAAATGAAACAGAAGAGGAAATTGACAAAAGTTAAGGGGGTGTGTGGGAGTGAATGGGGTGAGCCCTGTGATGGGGTAGTTTTTTTTTTGTGTGCGCCCCTAGGTTGCAGACTCCCCCTGACTGGATAAGATAAATAGTTACAGAAGATGGATGACAGTTACAACAATAAAAAAAAAATAAAAAGACTACAGATAAAGAATCGAATGACTCAAGAGATTAATTAGTGGATGATTACACTAGGCACCATCAAATAAATGTTCTTATATGACAAAATTAAGGGGTGTCAACTAACATTTATGCACAAATTGTAATTTTTAAGCTCTGCTGTAATCTCTATTCTATGCTAAAATGGCTAGTTTTTGTAGCTGTACCACATGTCAAAGGTTGATCCCATGAAGGCCGGCTTGAGTGTCTCCATTGCTGTGGCAGCAGTGTAAGGCGGGCTGAAAGACTCCTCTGTCCAGTACTTATCCTTCTCTGTGGGCGGCAGGTTCTGGTGCATGTCATCTACAGCCAGCATCGACACCTACAGGCAGACAGGGGCACTGCATGCTATCAGGAACCTTGATACTCACATCACCTTAGTACAGCCATGATACAAACCTGAATGTTTCGATCTATTAGCTGGTTCGTTTCAAAGTCATCATCATCATCTCCAAAAGGGTTGATGATCTGTTCCCCCACCTAGAGGCGGAAGACAGGCAGATACCATGACCTCTCCCCCTCGATTTCAGAGCAACCAAAAGTATGGCATGTCGGTGGGGCTCTTTACAAACCTTCAGCCAGCCAGCATAGAAGAAAAACTGCAGGAGTGTGAAAACGGGAATGTACAGGTCCAGGGTGTGGCCACTGTAACCTTTAGCCGGGTTCAGAAATTGTCGTCCAATCAGGCAGAAAGTGAAGAAGGAGTACACGGCGAGTGTCACCACCTGGAGCACAGGCAGGCAGCTTGGTCAGCATCCAAGCTCCACGTGCCATTGGCCCCAAATGTACCGGGGTGGTACCTGAGTGTAGACGAGTGGGATGCTGATCCAGTCATAATGGAAAAGCAAACTGCACTTGGCTCTGTACTCATTCAGCTCCTGTAGGAGAGAGAGACAGAAATGCACCTGAACCAGGCAGGACAGGCAAATAGCCTTTAAGGATGGCCAGCAGTGAAAGAGCTGCGCTTATTCGTGCCATAATGAAAAAATGGAAAAGCATAAGTGTTCATGTTCGCGTCCGAGAGACACTTAAGCAGCCAGGAAGCAGTCAGCTTACATCCATGAGGAGACGGAGTGCCACGTCGTCCCGGACACGGCCCTCCTTGCGTGCCTGCGAGGCCAGGTTCGCGAACCACGTCATGGGCATCCAGTACTTATTGAAGTCTGAATACAGAGCATCCAACTTCCTCTGCTCCTCCTGAGTCATGAAGCCTGAGGGTCACAGGGGTGCGGTCAGGGGGCACTGAGGTTCCCTGGTAGGGACAGATCAGGCAGGCTAAGCGTGCGGTGGGCATCCTCACCTGCCTCTACCACATGCTCCACGGTGGGAAAGCGCTTGCGAACCCGTGTACTGACAGAGCGCAGGATGAGTACAGAGGACAGGTTGGCGTATCGCATGAGGGTGCGTCTGAGCACGCGGCCCCGCTCGTCTGTGCCGTGCACGTTCCCTGACACAACCATCATTAGGTTGTCAGGCAGGGGGAAGCTGGTGTACTGACCCCACCAGCGGTTAAAGGCCAGTGTGACATAGAAGCCTGTAGAAATGACCCACATAATGTCAACAATGCTCACTGTTGCAGAAAAGTCAGTGGGACCATGAGGCAAGAAGACGGGGCCTTACCTAGTACAAACGACATGGGGATCAGGTCCGCAAACTGGTTGCAGTAAATGGCTATTTGCTCAAACAGTTCTTGCTGTTTTGGGGTGAGGAGGCATCTGTTGGGTTATAGGGAGATCTTAGTTACGCTCCACACAGGCTCTGGGTAGGAGAAGAATCCTACTCAAATGTCTGTTTTATCAACTGAGTTTGAGTTGTTAAGTTAAATATCACTGTACCTGTATAAAACACTGATGAAACTGTACAGGAGCCCAAAGACCAGAAACTCCTTGTAGAGCAATTTGTAGATGCTCCCTTTCCACCTGAACAGTAGTTTTGAAAAACCAGCAAATCTGGCATCTGCTACCTCAAGTGTGTAAGAGACCGTCATGTCTCACAGTGTGCAGGGTTCCTGTGAAAACGCATAAGCCAAAGTGATGTGTTTCCTGACAAAATCAGACTGAACTATTTAATGTGCGAGGGTGCTGCAGTTCTAGCAGCCCCGACGACGTTTTTCATCCACGAATTATTCATTTAGAGAAAGAAATATCAGCAATTGCTCCTACCTGCAAAGCCCCGATATGCCAAGCACCACTCCTGCTTGTTCCTGCTCCTTCTCAGTTTGCAGTCCTGAGAAAGTTAGTAATGTCCTCTGACTTCCTCTTTTATGGATGTCATTCACTATGCTGCTGATTTACAAGCTGGGAAAGCAGGGCTATGGAGGTGAGCCGGCTGGGCGCCCCCTACAGGCTATCACCTATGGAGGTTTATAAACAGGGCCGCGGAGGTGAGCCGGCTGGGCGCCCCCTACAGGCTGCAGCATTTATTCTAACACTCAGGGAAACTGCTAAAACAGAAAAAACTGCAGTTTATGTCAAGCCACACAAGGCAGGGTCTCTGATGGCATCATTATCCAGGGGTGATTTACAGTGTGTACTCATTGCTGTCCTGTTCTTTTACCATCTTAAATTCTAGCAGGACCATAGACAGCTCAGAGGATCTGATTGGCTCTGTGTTGAATTATGGTTAGTGGTACATTAAGTGATATATTTTTATTTACTGCTGGTTATCTTCTGTAATTTATTGTGGAGTCACAGAGCCCCCCAGGAGGACAGCGATAGGCTGAGAGCTTGAGTCATCTGTCAATTTTACAGCTGCATGGCCTTCATGCGGGAATTCTGTCCCCTTTAAAAAGCCTGGTGTCTGTAAACAGTCTGTCCATGTTTGCAGGTGGGAAACAATAAATCATGCAAAATGCAGGCTAAAATTTAAGTTTTTTTCTGTAAAAACGTCCTATAATCTTATTTTGTAAATCTACCGTAAATACACATACATACACACACACAAACGCACACACACAGGCATACACACATGCATATACATATGCATACACACACACACACAATTTCCAGCTGCCAGTTAACATTCCAGCATGTCTTTCAGCTGTGACAGAAGACACAACTTCCCAGAAAAGATCCCACTGAAGATTTCTCCTAAACATTTCTAATTTCCACTTCATGACCACCAGGGGGCCCCAGAGCACAGCATGCCACCAGAAGCCAGCCCCGCCCCTGCAGGAAACCCACAGGCTGAGCCAACTTCCGCTCATTGTGCAGTCAGGCTACTGCCGTGTTTTCCCAACGCTCACGATCACTTCCCTAAGCTGGGCCACTTTGCTATAACAGTGATATTTTAATCTAGGGTTTTTAAAAAAAAGGATCTGACTGGCTGCTGGTGCGAGGTCACACATACAGCCCTGGGTGATTTGGTCTCAGACAGCTTCCCAGGAGCACCTAGTGCAGAGGTCACTAACAGGCGAACCTGTCCAGACCCAGAAGCTGTCCCATATGGACCCGGACCGATAGCCAAAACAGAAATTTATTATTTAAAATATGACAAGGTGCTTCTATTTTAACCGGCACAGCTTTTGTAGTCTTTTCGGTAGTGCTTTGGCAGTAGAACCGCCGTTTCCCACACCAGCGAGCATCAAACACCTTTAACTGCCAAGCAAGACATAGTTTGGCTTATGCAGCCCTTTGTCTGCGCTAATATGTGATTAGTGTTAATAGCAGCAGCAAAGCTAACACCCACAACCAAACAGTCGTAATGTTCCTAACAGAGTGACTGGTCTGTCCTGAAATCATACAGTTGAAAAGTTTTCAATTACAGTACATACACTGCTCAAAAAAAATTTTAAAACACTTTTTAAGTCAGAGTATAGCATCAAGTCAGTTAAATTTCTGGGATACTGATCTGGTCACTTAAGTAGCAGAGGGAGTTGTTAATCAGTTTCAACTGCTTTAGTGTTAATGAAATTAACAACAGGTGCATTAGAGGGGCAACAATGAGACGATCCCCAAAACAGGAATGGTTTAACAGGTGGAGGCCACTGACATCTTTCTTTCCTCATGTTTTCTGACAATTTTTCCCACTAGTTTTGCATTTGGCTACGGTCAGTGTCACTACTGGTAGCATAAGGCGATACCTGGACCCTACAGAGGTTGCACGGGTTGTCCAACTCCTCCAGGATGGTGCATCAATATATGCCATTGCCAGAAGGTTTACTGTGTCTTCCAGCCCAGTCTCAAGGCCATGGAGGACATTCCACGAGATAGGCAGTTACTCTAGGAAAGATGCTGTAGAAGGTCCTTAACTCATAAGTAGGACCAGTGTCTGCTTTTTTGTGCAAGGAGGAACAGGAAGAGCACTGCCAGAGCCCTACAGAATGACCTCCAGCAGGCCACTGGTGTGAATGTC
>JABFEA020000046.1:757451-774554 GCA_019775915.2 Cyphomyrus plagiostoma
ACCGTTGACTGGCCCCCATGCTCGCCTGACCTAAATCCAATGGAACACCTCTGGGACATTATGTTTCAGTCCATCCACCACCACCAGGTTGCACCTCAGACTGTCCAGGAGCTCAGTGATGCCCTGATTCAGATCTGGGTGGAGACCCCCCAGGACACCATCCGTCGTCTCATAAGGAGCAGCCCCGACATTATCAGGCATGCTTACAAGAACGTGGGGGCCATACTAACTACTGGAGTACAATTTTGAGTTGCTGCAATAAAATTTCGGCAAAATGGACCAGCCTACTGCATAGTTTTTTCACTTTGATTTGAAAATGGTCTTTGAATTCAGCCCTTTGTAGGTTGATCATTTTCATTTCCATCAGACGATGTGGCATCTTTTAATTCCTAACACATTACCCAGTCCATATCAGTATAGATATACATGACTTTTTTCCTCATTGAGATCTGATGTTTTCAAAGCGTTCCTTTAATTTTTTTGAGCAGTGTATTATAGAACATGTTGGATAAATAGACATAGTTTATTGTTGTTTTCATGTTCATTGAAGTTTCTGCTTTTTAACATACGTATAAAGTAATGTTATCTGTTATATAAACAAACTTAGGTGAAACAAAAAATGTACTTGTTCAGGGTTGCCAAATCTCAAGCATCAGGCATGACACGCTTTCAGAATCATGCTGGAAATCTTACAGCAAATCTATTTTATTCCATTATAAAACATGAAATTAGCTACATCGAAGGTGTATTTATATGGTTAAATACAAAAGCAGACTATTTACAAGGTAAGAACTGTCACATGTGTGCAGACATTTTAAATTGAAAATCTCACTCCAGACAGCTGGCCAAAGTACGTGACAATAAATATTGTCAAAACGTTTTTGAATTGTACTGAATTAATTTGATTTGACAGTCAGGTACTGATTACATACAATGTTGATACAACTAACAGGCTACTTAAATATTTCTCTCTCTAAATAGTTAGACATTATGATCTTCTGAACCTTTGCTTCAAGAAATTCTCTAATTGGACTTCTTAAAATTTTTGTTGAACACCCCTGACCTATGGCCTTCCCCCTTGTCCCGTCTCCATGTTGGAGGGAATCTCCTCGCTTGCTAAACCCACAGGCAGGTAGCTGAGGCTCTGGTCGCCATCGCTGTCATTTTTTTTTTCTTGGGGATGGGGGGGGAGGGGCAGCGGTTGCCAGGTGAAGTGAAGCAACCCTTTGATGGGGGCCCTTTGTGTCTCTGGCCAGAGAACATGGCGGACCGTACCGGAGAGCTGGCAACCAGACCTACTGGGAGCAGGGTGCTCTCCAGCCTGGATTCACACACCTACCCTCCCTGGTAACACCCCTAGTGCAGCTGCTCGGGTGCCCGCATCTCCCAGCACACAAACGAGAATCACCTGCAGGCCCGGGACTGAACCCGAGGGCCCCACAGGTGTCAATGCCCGGCCCAGAGCAGGGGCCACATCGTCAAGGCAGAGGGACCTGCGGGGGAGGGGGTAGAAACCAGGGAAAGAAGAGACACTGCTACCCTCAAGGGGCCGGAGGCGGGGCAAGGCAGCTGGGGGAGAGCGATACAGAAAGGAAGGCGTGAAGCTCATAGTTGCTGGGAACGCGGATACTGTCTATCTGACAGCTAGTGTTTCCATGGTTGAACACTGTGCTGGTTACCAAGACGACGGGAACGGATGAAATGGAGCACTACAGACCGGGGTAACAAGGCCCAGTCTGGAAAAGGCCAGGCCAACGAGAGCGAGCGAGCCGTGGGCTTGGTCAGCGGCTGGGGGGCACCGTGGTCAGTCCTCCCCCCAAGGCTGTGCTGGGTGGCTCCATGGGCAAACCCTGCTCAGGAGAGCCAGGAAAGTGGCTGTAGGCCCCTGTCCTGAGACTCCTGGAGAGGTGGCGGGGGCTGCCCAGAGGAGGTGCCTCAGTGGATGGTACCCTTCTGAGGGTGTTAAAAGGGCCGAACATAGTCACTGAGATGGAGGAGAATCTGTCGGTGGTTTTGGGTTGACGAGTAAACGGGAGATAAGTGAAGACAACAAAAGGGGTGAGAGAAGCACTTTAATACAAACAGTGGTTTGAGCTCAGAACAGACTGAACTGAGAAACGTCTGTCTGCTCAGCTGGTTTGTGAAAACTAGTAAATCAGCAGAGCAACTAAAAAACAACTAAAAAGAGTTAAACCTCAGATTTGACGTGAATAAATATAGCCATTTACACAAATAGAATAATTCTTTTATAAAATAGGTAACTTTTTTGTTCTGGGTGCTACCACACTAGCAAAATTCCCAGTGCACAGGTTACAAACCCCCAAGCCCACAGACATTAAACACTGCTGAGTTCACACACTGTAAAAGGTTCTTCTTTTCAGAGGATATTGTTACAGTTTCATGGTTAGTGTATTTGAAGTGAAGATATATGTTAGCATCTCTAGGTTCAAAATAAATGCTCTACTAATGTTTAAAATGAAAAATTAAACCCTCCTTCCACATCAGAATAAAATAGAACAGAATAGAAACAATATTATTCCCTGTGGGAAAATTCTTTTTCAGCAGCGTCCCTAGAGCTGGGGGTTAAGGGCCTCTCTCAAGGGCCCACAGACATGCGACTATTCTGCTGAGGTTGGGGCTCAAACCAGCAACCATCTGACCACAGACACACTGCACCACACACTGACCCCATAACATGAGAGTTATTGTCTGAATACGACAGTATGTTGTTAAAAACAGCTGCCAGTGACAGAATGCCAAAGCAGAAACAAGACTGCATAGGCTTCTGGAAGATTCCCTTAGGCTGTGAAGATCTGTTTCCCACCCGAACGCGGTCAGTGAGCACGGGGCAGTGACTCTGCAGCCTTGGTTAGTGGGGGGGGAGGTGGGGCTTAGCATTTCACTTTCTGGTCTAAGGCTAAATGAATACATTTAGTTAACAGAAAGTTTCTAGTCCAGCCATTAAACACCATGATCCGTTCACACAATACAGCATGTCCATGCTCTCGTACTGGTGACGATCCGCGTCCACCAGCACATCACGCCAGATCCACGCTCTCATACTCGCCGTGGTCCGAATCCTCTAGCTCGATCTCAGGTACCAGGCTGTAATATTCAGTCGACTGCGCCAGGTACATCTTCTCCCGGTTGGCGGAGTCCGTCATCACTTCTGTGACACTCACAGTCTCCAAATCATCCAGCAGGGGGCCCCGCGTGCCCTCGTCCCCCAGCACCTGGGGGGAGCCCAGCAAACCCTCAGAACCCAGGCGGATCTCCACTTCTTCGTAGAGGTCGCGACTGCTGCCCAGTAGGGAGGAAGCCGGCCGCACCATCAACTGGTTCCTCAGGAGGGCATCTCTCAACCCCGCGCCCACCGACTCGGCCGCCCCCGCTCCAGCCTCGTGTCCCGCAGTGGCAGGGGCCTTGGACCCCACTGCTGCTGGCTTTGGGACAGACTCCTCTCTGTAGCGTCTCCTCCTGATGCACCAGCAG
Source organism: Cyphomyrus plagiostoma (assembly GCA_019775915.2). Classification (NCBI taxonomy): domain Eukaryota; kingdom Metazoa; phylum Chordata; class Actinopteri; order Osteoglossiformes; family Mormyridae; genus Cyphomyrus; species Cyphomyrus plagiostoma. The sequence goes on from JABFEA020000046.1 coordinate 760,944, forward strand.
AGCAGCAGGGCGAGCAGGACGAGCAGCGGTAAGAGCACAGCACCGGCAGTGACACCCGGGGCCCAGCAGGCCTCACCGGGCCGCACTGACGCCAGACTCCGGCCCGCCAGGCCCTGCGGTGAGGCGCAGGCAGGCCTTCCCAACATGGCCTGAGAGTCACTGGAGTTGCTCTGCGTCTGTAGGTGCTGTTGTAGTGCCTCCAGTAGTGGACAGGTACAGTCCCACGGATTGTCGGACAGATCGACCCTCCGCAGCCGTGGCTGGAAGACGGAGCGCGGGAGGCCTGCCAGGCGGTTGGAGGCTAGACGCAGCTCCTGCAGCGAGGCAGCAGCCTGCAGGAAGACCTCTGGAAGCTCCTCCAAGAGGTTCTGCCCAAGGTCCAGCACCCTCAGATGGGGGGCACCGGCCAGGAAGCCATCAGGGACTTTCCTGAGGCTGTTACCCCCCAGGTAGAGCTCCTGTAGGCCCGACGGGGACGGTCCTTCCACAACCAGCTGGCTGATGTTACAGTAGGACAGGTCCAGGACGCGCAGAGGCGCCATGGCCGAGAAGCTGGCCCATGTCACACTCCTGAATGAGGAGCCGGAGAAATTCAGGCAGCACGACTCAGCCAGGCCCGCGGTGGGGAAGCCGTCCAGGGCGGTGGCAGGGGGACAGCGACAGCCACTGGCTCCAGGGCCCCTCAGCGCCACACAGCACCATGTGGCGAGTCCCCACAGCGTGCCGGCTCCTGTTAGGAAGAGATGCCACTGTGAGACAGGAAGGGCCCGGAGCCATGAAGGGGCCACAGCGATTGGCTGCTGCTCCCAACACTACATCAATGCTGATCATGCCGCGCGACCGTCAGCGTGCGGTGCACAGCACACTCTCGTGGGGCTGATCCCACCCCAGGCACACGTCTTCCTGGAGCCGTAAACAAGCCCAGCGCCTGGCAACAAAGAAGCGGCCTAACTGTCAAGGAGATCACCATGGAAACACAGAGAATGCCCCACCAGGAGGCACCTGGCAGTCAGTGGCCCCAGCGGGTTACAGGAATTTAGAATTACATCACCAGGGTGCTACACCTACAGCCCAGCGGTAAGATCAGTCATATCTGAGGGCTTATAGTTAGACATTAGATGGGAGGCAGCGGCCAGCTAGTTTAAGGTATACAGCCCCTCCTATCCCCTCCTCTCCTCTGACACAGAGAGAGATACATAAACCTTCATGGTGTGAGGCGGGGTGGTTTGGGTAGGATGGGCAGTGTGGCATGGGATAGGGTGGCTTGGGGCAGGGTTGAGCAGGGCAGTGTGTGGCAGGGTGAGCAGGGCGGCATGGGGTAGAGTGGCATGGGGCAGGGTGACATGGGGTAGGGAGGGGCAGGGTGGTGTGTGCTGATGGGGCAGTATGGGGCATGGCGGCATGAGGCAGGGTGGCATTGGGTGACGGGGCAGCATGGTGTAGGGTAGGGTGTTCGGGGTGGCATAGGACTGGGTTGGGTGGACGTTCAGCCATAAAAGCAGGAAGGTGGGGGGGGGTCATTCCTATATGGGTGCAAGCAGCACCCCCCGCACATAATCCCCAGGGCCTGTAACGAAATTAAACAGACTCCCGTGACACACCACCCCTCCCACATGGGGCCAGGGTGCCCAGGAGTCTACAGCAAACCCCCCCCCAACGTAAAACAGAGCAGCTGTGGATGGGCCATGAACAAGCGCAAAGCCAAAAGCAAATAACACCAGCAAAACCAGAACCAAAGTGTGCGTGCAATGAAGCATGGGCAGCAGAACCAGTCCAAGCCAGCTGAGGGAGTGTTTGCGGGAAAGACCCAAAAAAAATCAAGCTATAGGAGCAGAACATTTCGGAAAGCAGGCTGGGGTGTGAGGGATAGACACGTGAATGTGGATAAACTGTCCTGAGGATGGCTTCTCTAAAATCGAGGAGGAGTCTCCAATTCATCAAAATAAGGTTGGCAAGGACACCCCAGCAAGACGCATGATATAAAGGCTGACTGGGCAGTGTGCGTGTAGAGCGTAGAGCGCATGTGCGCGCTCGTTTGGCCACGTGCCGAGCGGAGAGTCTGTGCGCTCAACCGATGGATCATTAAAACACCCATTTACCTTTTTTGTAACCCTTAAAGTTTGCTTTAAATTGTAGGATTTTATAAGCCTTCATCTTGGTGTTTCTGTTTATCCAGCAGTAACTCAATTTACTTCGCAATTTTCTTCATTTTTAGTTTTTTTAAAGAAAACATTTTAATAGTTTCATGCAAGTTTGTCTATGGAGACCAATTGGCCAAAACAAAGCGAAGTTTCAAAGCTGCAATCGCGTTCTGCTCTAGAATAACTAAACACCCTGAGTCTGTGGGGTTTCAGGTCTGGTGACCGAGACTGGATGTTTGGTTAAGAAGCACCGTGATAATACATGTTTAATGCACTGATCCCCATCAGCAACCCGCCTTGTTCATATAAATAAACGCATAATTATCTCACTGTGATTTGAAGAAATTGAGTAATGCAGGCCGTATGAAATCAAGCAGGCGGTTACTCTTACGCAGAGCTAACACTCACACCTGACATCGCAGTAAAACACCATAAAACGATCAATTCAATGTCACACCCCCGCACAGTCTCCGGGTCAGGCTGACCCACCGCCGCACCGTACCTTTCCATGGCATCGCTGAAAGCTGGGGCTCCGCAGTCGAAGCTCCGGGTCCAGGTCAGGCAGCGCTTGGCTGGTAGTGGCTCCTAGACGCCCCTACCCTGGGTGCGGCTCAGCGGAAAGGGGGGCACAAGTAATACCGCCCTGCGCTCAGCGCACGGTTAACCTGCTGCTGCATGGTGAACCGAGAGCACTCCAGTGCTGGCACCTGGTCCTATACGGCCCAGTAGACAAGAGTTCTTATAAAACTGTTTCAAAACTAAATTAGTCCATTCGGAGTAATTCTTAAGTATAAAGTCAGTATCACTACCGTGCTGGGCGTGAAAATGTGAACGGCGAGAAAACGCAAATTCCCAGTGGCAGAAAATACAACGAAACCTGTTATTTTGTTTGTTTGTTTTTTTACTGATAGTAACTATTCCTGCTGTCTAGAAAATGCTCACCCTGAAAGACGCCTTTCGGCTTCCAGAGATGTTTCACCTGGTGGCACAGCGCCACCCCGTGGCAACCGAGTTTATAACTTCCCCGGGGCTCTTTCATTTAAATAACTGGTACAAACATGATGCGATTATTTCTCAAATTAATGTAATGCACAATTTTATCTTCCAGTACTAAGACATATAGCACCTAGGAAATTATGCTACATGCAGCTTATAATTATGCTATACTATATATAACACGTACGTTAATTTAATGCTTACTTCGTCTTAATACTGACAAAAACGTTTTGATTAAATCCTGTTCTCCACTAGATGGCAGCGCAGCACGTGCTAGGAAAAAAGTGCTTCTCCGGACATTAGGGATAATTACAGATTATTATTAGTCATTATACTTTTTGATCATTGCTAACTTTGTGCTAAGCGTGTGTCCATACAATACTCGAGATTTCTTCAAAGAGCTAACTGAAGTAACGATTTACATACAATATATAAAATACCATGAACAGAATCATAATTGAACAAGCATTTATTTAAAACATGAAAATATATGAACAATTTAGAATAATTGTTTTAAACAAACTGTACATTTTTACATGTTGCCAGAAGTTGTTTGAGATGGCTAACTGATTTTATTGGGCTATCAGTGTTCCCAAAAGCCACATACCTAATTCCCCATCAGCTTCACAGACACAAAAACAAATTCAGCACAAGTGGTAACACACTCACAACAGACAGCAAAAAAATCTGCTTCAATGACAAAACACAGCAAAGTGATACATTTTCAATACAGACACATGCAGTAGTTCCAAAAAGAATAGGGAGCTAAAGCAGAAGCCCTCAGAGAGAGCGGACAAGGGCAGGAGAGGAAGAGGAGGATGAAGAGGATGAGGAGAAGGAGGAGGGTGAGGAGGACAAACAGGATAAGGAGGGTGGGGAGGATATGGAGGAGAAAGGGGATGATGAGGATGAGAAGAAGGGTGGTGAGGAGCGTGAAGACGAAGAGGAGGGTAAGGAGCATGAGGAGGGTATGGAAGAGGAGGATGAGATACACTGCAGGGTGGCGACACGCAGAGAGGATGCCACAACACATCCTGCCTCTCACGTCTCCGTGTAGACTGAGGAGATCTGGTTCAAGCAGCGGTCAAAGCCGCCCACCTGGAAGAAGATGGTCTCCTCTGGGCTGGAGGTAAACTCCTGCATATCTCGGACCACGCCAAAGCCTGCGGAGAGGCAGAGACGCAGTGTGGCTTTGAGCACCATCTCTTGGTGTAGCGAGACAGGTGAGACAAACAAAAAATAGCACCTCCATGCTTTACCGATTTCATTATTATTAATATCATTCTTCTTCTTCTTATTATTATTATTACCCTTTTATTAAGATCAATATCAGGGCCAGTATCTGTAAGGGATTTAGACTTGTGTTTGTGTATCACAATCAGCCTTTTTCAGAGGCGCCTGTGATGTCTGGCGTCCTCTGAGAGGCACATCACACAGTTTCCTCACCCAGAACCCATCTGTCTCACTCAGGCCCACTGACACCTGCCCCATACCTCCCATTCCAAGAGTTAGCAGGCAGTGCCGTACAACCTGACGGGGGCGTCAGTCTCCTTTTACGAGTCTGACATAGACCTACTCGCAACAGGAGACACCCTCTCTGGGGTGCGGCTCGGAGACCGACCTGCGGGGTTCCATATGACAGCGAGGTCAGTGCTGGACACACCCCACCAAGCCGAGTGTGGGACTCACCACTGGCCGGGCCGCTAGAGATGGACACAGGGTAGCCATTCTGCCGGTGGGAACTAAAGCAGTGGCCGTCTCCGGATAAATGGACATCGCTCACAGATTGTTCCATTCTGTAACTCTCTCCATAATGGAAGCAACTGTGAAAGCTGCCTTGGTAACCTGTAGAGGGCAGTAGAGTGACAGGAAGCCATGAATAAAAATGGGGAAAAAAAACATAAATCGCTTTACTTTTATAGAACCTGGAAACCACAGCTAGTGGTGACTAGAGTAAATGGCTGAGACATTTCTGAACATTAATTTCTGACAAACTGGTTTCGGCACTGAGCCAGGCGGCAGTGTTCTGGCAGCTCAGGGAGCAGAAGCTTTCGGGAGAAGAGCGATGGGCTCAGTGTCGATCCCAGTGGCCGCACCTCTTAACAGTCTATGATCTACAGCTGTGATGCCGCTGTGGGGACAGCTAAAGTCGAGGGACTTTACTCGTGACCTAACAGGGTGTCCTGGTGTTGTGACACCTCCAGGTCCCCTGCTCTGATACACATCAGCGGAGCGTGAGTGGGGCCCTCGGGCGCGATAAAACTCTGCGCTTGTTGTTTTCCCGTACGGGAGCGTAATGACTATCACAGATCTCGTTAAAAACGGTCCTGAAATGGCAGTTTTTCAGGGCCGTCCCCAAACAGCAGGGGGCAGCGTGTGACTCCATGCCGTCGGGAGCCCGTACACTTGGCGTTTCTGTCATTCCAGGAGTTCCTGGGGGTCCGTGGATACGGACGGGCTGTTTACTGTGCCCAGTGTCGTGGGGCGGAGCCAGCAACTCGTACGCGGCCAGGCCCTCTTGCGAAATGTGTCCCTTTGAGCTCGGCCCAGCCTGGCGGTTGCGAAAGCTCCCCAGAGGCCCATGATGGAGGGCCCCAGCCTGCACTCTGTGCTTCATCTGCGAGGGACTGAGGGCCCCATTGCTTTGTCGACAGCCGTGTGTTTGTGTGGAGCAGCACCAAGCAGCACGCCTTTGGGGCGATGGTCACATGATAGCCATGGCAGCTTCCTATCAGACCATGCAGCATGTGTGTAGCACATACAATAATAGTGAAGGGAGTACGAGGTAGGCGGCAACCATGCGCTTGGGGGCTTCACGGTCAGGAGCTTTCACAGTCAGGGCCGCTGTGTTCTTGTAGACTTCACGGTCAGGGGGTTCACAGTCAGGGGGCTTCATGGACATGGGGCTGCATGGACAGGGGGTTTCACAGTCGAAGGGCTTGATGGTCAGGGGGCTTGATGGTTAGGGGGCTTGATGGTTAGGGTCACCATGCTCTTAGGGGCTGCATGGTCAGGGGTCTTCAGGGTTAGGCCCACCATGTTCTTAGGGGTTTCACAGTAAGGGCTATCATCCTCTTGGGAGCTTCACAGTTAAGGTTGCCATGCTCTCGGGGGCTTTACATTCAGATGGCTTCGTGGTCAGGGGGCTTCACAGTCAGGGGGCTCCACAGTTAGGGCCGCCATGCTCTAGGGAGGTTCACGGTTAGGAGGCTTCACGGTCAGGGTCACCATGCTCTCGGGGGCTTCATGGTCAGGGGGCTTCACAATCAAGGTCACTGTGCTCTTGGGGACTTCATGGTCAGGGGGCTTGATGGTCAGGGGGCTCCACAGTCAGGGCCACCATGCTTTAGGGGGCTTCACAGTCAGGAGGCTTCACAGTCAAGGGGCTTCACGATCAGGGGGCTGCACAGTAAGGTTTTCCATACTCTTGGGGGCTTCACTGTCTGGGCTGCCACATGCTCAGGTGCTCACAGAGAGTCTTGCTAGATTCCTCTGCTTCCTACTATAAGGGGTCGACCCCCCCCCCCCCTCCACTGCAAGCCCATGCTGTCACATGCAAACATTTAGGGGTGGGGGGGCACTAAATACTGGGAACAGACTGAAGTGATTACCCTGATTCGACCCATGTGCATTCACAATGGGAACAGCACAGCAAACACAATCATAAACGGTTAATAAAATAACAATAGGGCACTTTGTTAAAGGCCGCTTGCGAAACTGGGCCCGGCATCGGGCTCCGTGACAGCGGCATTGCCGTCCCTAGCCTGTGCAGAGCGGCACTGGAGCGGCCCTTCAAAGGCTTTCCCAGCTCCTTTCAGCAATGCGGGAAACCCCACTGCTAATGCCTTAAACACTGCATCCCATTACACTTTAGGGCCTCTCGCATGTCCTCCCCCTTCCAGAAATATAATTCAAGTTGAAAGCCATTTCTATCTAACTGGGATCTACAGCCCAAACCATGGCAGGTCCAGTTCAGGCTGCGTAATGTTTTTCTTGTGCTCTCTTTCTGTAACTCTGGGAACACCTGACAAGTAAATATCTCACTCACATGAGGGGGGCAGGGCCTCTTCATACAAGCATTCCAGTCAGTCCCATTCAAAAGAGTGTCCTGAATACCTCCCACCAACAGGGGGCCACACTCAGGACATGAGGGCATGAGGGGCTGCTGCGTACACTCCTTTACTCACTTCAGTGGATGCAGTATCTCGAAATATATTGCCTGATCTTCCTTGAAAATGACCTCTAGACATATCGAAAATATGTAATTAAGAATGGATTAAAGCAGCGGTGGCCAATGTTATCCGCAAAGGGCCGGTGCCTATGCAGTTTTCTGGGGTAACCTGTAGGTCAGCTGTTCAAACCCAGGTGTGAGGACTCCTCAGCCAATCACTCCTCTAATTAGTAATATGATTAGGGACGTGCAGCGAAAACCCGCATATACACCGGCCCTTTGTGGATAACATTGGCCAACTCTGGTCTCATAAAATAATAATGCCGTAGAACATAGTAATTACTCATGGAGACGATGTGAACAGAAGCACAAACAGGACACGTGTTGCCTGCCTGTCACAGTCTTTATGGCTTGAAGCTATTCATAGATGGCGTATGTAAATCATTTTGTAACAGCCCATCAAATCTCAGCAGAAGGTTTGAGCAAGACTGGCACACAGCGGGGGTCCCAGAGGGTTGGAGTGGGACTACGGGGCTATGTGAGCCTGCCAGGCTCACAAGCTCATGCCACGTTAGGCATCCAGATCAGTCACCTCACCCGAAGTGGCGGCTTTCAGACCTCTGTCTTTACCAATATCACTGTTGTAGCAGTCAACTAAATTCTAAAAACAATAAGGCACGATAATCGCTGGCAGGATGTCCCCCCACCCCCTCCCAAGAGTGACCCAGCCCTTCAGACTCTACCTTCATGGGCTGAAGGGTCGCTGAAGTGGGTGTAGGGTTTGTGGTGGGTGGGAAGGTGGTGCTGGTCAGTAGACGGGGTCTGTTTGTCCAAAGGCAGCATGGACGGTCCAGAGGTCCGGATAGGTCTGATGCCTGGGGGCAGGAGAGCAGTTCCAAGCCTGGGGTAGGTGTAAACAGGTAAGCATGAGGAATGTAGAGCTACATTTTGGATCAGCAGTGCTGGAACATAAAAGCACTAATCTTTACTAACCAAACAGGAAGACCAGATTCTAAGAATGATATTCGGTACTTCAAGAAAAACACAATTCACAGCGTACGCCGACTGGCTGAGAAGGTCACCACTGTTCTAATGTACGTCCCTGTGGTATGACATCATACACCACCTCCCTGCAACACTCTGGCACCGTGATGGCATACACTAATGTGCTGCGACACCCCACCTATATTGTGTCTTGTGCTAACTGCTATGACATCTGTGTAAACCGATTTGTTGTGAAGTCCAACCAATGTTACGGCATAAGCCAGTTCGCTGTGACACCCCAGCAGTGTTACATTTTACGCCGACTTGCTGTGACACCTGTCTGGTGTTATATCATACACTGACTCACTGTGACACTCCACCAATGTTATGTCTTGTACCGACTTCCTGTGACACCCCACTGATTTGATGTCACATGCCCTCTTGCTGTGACACCCCACAGTGTTACACATTTTACACTGACTTGCTGTGATGCCCTGCTGGTGTCATGTTTTACACTGACTTCCTGTAACAGACCACCGGTGTTATGTCTTAAGCCGAATCACTATGACACTCTACCGGTGTTACATCATACGTCTGCTCACTGTGACCCCGCTTATTTTAAGCTGACTCGCTATGACACCCCATTTGTGTTATATCTTATGCAGACTCACTATGACACTCCGCTGGTGTTATATCTTATGCCGACTCGGTGTGACACTCCACTGGTGTTATATCTTATGCTGATTCCGTGTGACATCCCTCTAGTGTTGTATTTTATGCCAACTCACTATGACACCCCGTTGGCATTATATCTAATGCTGATTCAGTGTGACACCCCACTGGTGTTATATCTTACACTGACTCCATGTGACACTCCGCTGGTGTTATATCTTACACCGACTCGGTGTGACACCACGCTAGTGTTATATCTTACGTCAACTCAGTGTGACACCCCACTGGTGTTATATCTTACTTGGACTCACTGTGACACCCCGCTGGTGTTATATCTTACTCTGACTCAATGTGAGATCTCGCTAGTGTTACGTTTTACACTGACTTTCTGTAAGGTCCCACTGGTGTTACAGTGTACACTGGCTCACTGTAATAGTGTAATGGCTCCCTCTTCTGCACTGCTGAAGATGACGTCTCTGTGATGTGTGACGTTAGCTTACCCAGGCTCGTTCTTTAACCATGAACTGTTTTCTAGTCTTGTCCTATTTAACTTATACTGTTTGCAGCTTGGAAAACTTGGGGGCAATTCAATCATTTTCTGTTCTTCTGAACTGACAATTACAAGAAATAAGCAGGGAATGGAAGAGTTTTTGGAAAAATAAGAAAAGATGTCTGGTTGATTTGTAAGTCCAGGTACTTAGAATAAACTCTCCGGCATGGAGGAGCTGCAGTGTTTGCGTAACTTGCATTAATCAGAAATAAACACAAACTGATGAAATCGGTTAAACATAAGGCTTATTGTTCTGTACTGATCCAGTGCTTTCAGTAGAACTTTATGCTATTATGTCTAATTTTGCAATGGAGGAAAGAATTTGGATGAGGTCAAAGTTAAATATAAAAATGCCCCCCCCCACCTTTTGTTTTACTAAAGGCTACACTATTGAAAGCAGAAATGCAATGCTCTGTCAAAAGATGGTGTTCCTAAGAATGACTTTCTATTCAATCTGTTATGTCCAGCGCCGTCCGCTCCTCCTGTGTGCCACGCCCACCTCGTTTACTTCCTGTGATTGCCCATTGTTTTCACCTGTGTGGCGTTGCCGCCTCGCCTGTCCTGTGCTTGTCTGATGTATTTAGGTCTGCGTCTGCGTCTCTTCCGGCAGACGCGGCATTGACGTTTTCAATGTTTTGGTGTTTGTGGATTAAACCCTCGTTTCCCTGTATTCCCACCTGGACTCCCTCTATTCACCGCTCCGCACTCACCGCGCTCACAACACAATCATTCCTTTATTCTTTTTTTTAAATAAAATATTCACTCTTTGAGAGACACTGAATATGAAACTAAAAGTGTAACTAAACAGTAGTAAATATGGGCAGGCGAGGCAGCGAGGCGTCCCAGTGCAGAGACTGACAAAGACCTCATTCATCTCACTCCGGAGTAGCAGAGATGACCTGATGGCTCCCATTCTCTGCTGAGAGCTGCAGCTCAGCCGTAATTGCTGTAAAACCACAGAAAACCACAGTGTGACTGGTAGCTTCTCCTGTCCAGATGGGGTTTCAGAAATGAGCCGCTGACACGTCTTCAAAGGACAGCTCTCCGCTTTGCAGGAAGGCAAAGGAAGCACGGGCCGAGTCCTGAGCACCCAGCAGACCTGGCTGCTGCTACCACTGGCCGGCAGGCTTTTGTCAGCGCCGGAGCGAGACCCGTCAAGGCGCGACGCCAGTTCTGACCTTTCACTTACCACATCAACAGGCCCATTCCATTTTTCTAAGCAAAAGCAAAACGTGTTCAAATGAAACGACCTTAAAAATTATACTGTAACTGTAGTTGTTTGAAGAGAGAGAAGAACGAGATCATACTGGAATTTTTCATACGGTGAACTTCATACCGAAATGTTTCACTGCTTTCATGCCTGGTGAATTCCAAACATCACATGCTTTCTACTCTGTTTTATTAGTGTTGTCTTAAGCCCTGTGTTACCATTTGCTAAGACTATTACTAATCCGAGTCAGATCTGTCAGCATATGATTAACAGTCGTAATGTCAGGAACATTTCTTAAATCTTAATGGAAACTCCAGCAATATTGAAAACACAAGTGCTACAAATTGACCTTGAAGATTTGTCAAGATAAAGCTAATTATTATGAGGGATCATTCAGAAGAGTTATTCTAACCTTAAAGCCAATGGCAGCTAAAAGACAGAACTGTCACCATGTCCCAGCGCTGCTCGGAGGACGTCGTGTTAGCCCCCAGATCTAACTTGCATCCCGAGGACTGCGGCTAATCGAGCTGCTGGCATGGGACCCAAGCCGCTGCCATATGTTTCTGTACGGAGCCTGGCCCCCAGGGGGCTGCTGTCAGCACAAACTCAGGAAACAGTTATACTGTTCATATTTTTACAACCAGCCTCTATATGCAGCTAAAGTGAATCAGAAGCTAATCACTGCCAGCTGCCATGTGCCGTGACAGCTGGAATGGCTGGAATCTTTCATGTGCCATAAAAATCCTCGCTGAGGTGTTTACTCAGCTCATCGTCCTCATGTTCTACAGCTTTTTTCCACACCGGGCCCCTCTGACAAGAGCCTTTGCACACATCCCAGAAACCAGTGCCAGAAACCATTCAGATGGCCAGCTCTGACCGAAGCCCCTGTGGCCTAAGAGGTGCGTCTGGGAGCCTGCCACCAGGACCATTAACCTGGTCTCGGGTTTCAGTGTACCATGAGAGACCCATTTTGCTCCACTCAAGTTGTGTCCAATACATCCAAACAAGACCGAGGAAAACAGAAACAGAGCTGATCCTAACAGCTACAGACTGTGAGTGCAGACACACACAGAAATAGGGCTAATGCTAAGACCTATAGAGTATTAGCACAGAGACACGCTGATACAGAGCTAATGTTAACAGCTACAGAGACGTATTCAGTGATACTTAATAAGCATACTTCACCGTGCTCGTGCTCTCGCATACCTGTTTTACGTCATCTTTCATTGCCAGAGACCAATTCCAATACAAAGAACATAAGTGCAGAGGATGGCAAAGATGCCAGGATGTCATTCTTGCCCTGCCCCAAATATCAAGTATGCATGGGTTGCATCTTTGCCAATGAGGAAAATCCCATGATTCCCTGCGTTCTAAGTTTGTTCTTGAGAGGATATTTAAAAAGACTGCTCTTGCCAAGAAAATAAGTACGTTCTTTGCATTCTTGGTATTGAGAAACACCCACTGAAATTGCTAACAGCTACAGCTACTGAGTATTAGCTCAGAGACATAGTGAAACTGGGCTAATGGCAACAGCTACAGAGCATAAGCAGGGAGACTGGGGCTGCCATTATTTCTATCAATTAATCTAACGACTATTTTACTGATTTGTTGATTAATCTAAATGACCTTTTCATTCAAGTTAATTTCATTTTGACAACTACAAAATATATACCACTGCAGGGCTTTAGACAATGGATGCCGGCTTTTCAGAACTAAACTGACGTTCCTTATGCCCAGAATTTGAAAAGCAGATTCGTGGTATGGCTAAAAATAATAATGAAAGGCGTCATCACACCCCTACATTAGTAATCTGTATCATCAATCCACGCAGGATAGCCTGAACATTTTCTGAAACACACATTCAATGGAGATTCTAATGTAGCAGGCAGACAACTTTATGGCTTTAATAATGAGTGCATTTAGCAGATATAAGGACAAAAGATATTAAAAAGCTCTCTGTACTAATGGTAATTTAATAACTATGAATAGACAGCTCTTAGGGTAATTTTGCTTATTCTGGCGGCCCAGAATAGCAGATGTGTGTTTTTTCTTCAGATGCTCTTGCATAGCAGTAGTGCCCCTGAAGTTTGCACAGTGTTAAACCACCTTTTAGTTTTGTGATAATTTGAATTACTCCCATAATTACATAGTGATAGTAAAGGGTATATTCATTTCTTATAATGAATTGAAGCATTTTAGAAATCAAAAAGGTAATATTTTAAAAATAAGTTTAAAAAACAATAAAATATTGATGACTGAAACACTGAATCGGAGCTAACGCTAACAGTTACACAGTGTGAGCGCACAGACAAACTGAAACAGCTAACGCTAAGTTACACAGTGTGAGTACAGAGACAAACTGAAACAGCTAACGCTAAGTTACACAGTGTGAGTACAGAGACAAACTGAAACAGCTAACGCTAAGTTACACAGTGTGAGTACAGAGACAAACTGAAACAGTTAATGCTAACAACTTCAGAGTATTCGCACAGAGACATACTAATACTAGCTGCCAACTCTCACGCTTTCAGGCTCTCATGCTCACCTGAGAAATCTTCCAGAAAATCAATGTTTTTCCATTATAAACCTAAAATTAATTACATCAAAAGTTTTGGGGCAGTTTGCAAACCTTACAGACTATTTACAAGGTGATAGAACTCTTCCATACATGTAGATGTATACAGACGTGTCTTGGAACTTTCATGCCAGCCAAAGTTGGCAACACTGCTAAAACAGAGCTAACACTAACAGCTACAGAGCGTAGGCATTAAGACACACTTAAACAGAGCTAACACTAACAGCTACAGAGTGTGAGCACAAAGACACACTTAAACAGAGCTAACACTAACAGCTACAGAGTGTGAGCACAAAGACACACTTAAACAGA
>JABFEA020000046.1:775594-786829 GCA_019775915.2 Cyphomyrus plagiostoma
ACAGAGCTAACACTAACAGCTACAGAGTGTGAGCACAAAGACACACTTAAACAGAGCTAACACTAACAGCTACAGAGCGTGAGCACAAAGAGACACTGAAACAGAACTATTGCTAACAGCTGCCTGTATGAGATGCATGAACTGTACGCCTCAGCAGACCCAGTACAACAGCCGTGTGTAACAGGGAACAGTGTGTGGATGCAGGTGGAGAGATCCTTGGACATGGGGCCTGCTTGGGCCCATATAAATGTGGGACTGCAATACTGTTCTGTTCCTCTGGATCACACATTTATACAAAGCCAAGCTGGCTAAAGGATAAAAGTGAGAGATGAGCAACAGCAAACTGCCGCAGGAGGAAGATTCATGAGGAGAAACCCTCGGCTCCCCATCCATCTTCCTTCACCTGTGCGTCCTCTGGGGACGGCCCAGCAGCGCGTCCGCATCCAGCCATCTGATGGATCTGCAGAAAGGCTTGCAACAGAAAGGCACTGAGAATGTTTTTACAGGGTCGGCTTCTGGATCTGGTTATCACAGGAAAGCTTCTCCGACTTTGCTAAGCTATCTCTGGCCTCCAGGATGCCAGTGAGGATCAAACAGGGCTGACATTCGGTGCAGCAGTGAAGCCACATCTCATTGGCTGATCATTGATGAATCCTGAATTTAATCTTCTGACAGTGACTAATACACCCTTAGCTAAGCATAAATAACAGCTGTCCCTTTTTAACAGAATAATACATGTAATGGATGGTAAGGGCATGGAAATGTTCCTCCAACCTTGTTAATCAAGGGGACGTATGAATCTGAGCTAAGAACCAGATGGTTGTGGGATCAGCATTGAATAATCGCTTACAATGGGGTAAAAAAACAGGCATGAGAAAATGAAGAAATAAATCAGGAATAATGATCTAGATGGGAAGTGCTGGATGCTTGCAGAGGAGACATCGCTCTTCTACTGAGTAAGTTCCATCTGAGTAGAGGTCTCACAGCTCCCCGATTGTTCTAATGATTCCGACTTCATGCTCACGGTCGGGTAGCACCAGGAAAACAGGTCAAAAGTCACATGTCTGTGGTTCCAGGAGTGACCACAAGGAGTGCTGCTGCCTAAGGCATTTGGGGTTCAGGGACTTTTCTCCATATACCCAGGTTGTACAGCTGTGATGAGCTCCAGTTTGGAGGTATTCTGGTTTCCGCGAAGAGGACACAAGCTGAAGCTCCAGCCAGAGAAAGGTCTCATTATAAATATGCAGGATGTTTACCAAAAGGTGTCACTTCCTGTCAAAGCCGCAGCCCATTACATGTCACAGCTATTCAGCAGACACATGCTCCACAAAAAGAAATGCAATTAGACTTTTTTCCACAAAAGATAAGAGAAGGCATGAACAATATAGTAAATAAAAACGGTGCATGGTGTAGATACTTCATCCAGCAGATATTTCGTGTAGTGTGTGAAATGATAAGGGTAGTACGTCAACCTGGATGTCGCACGAATGTTTCTGCATCAGTTCCCATAATTACAGTTTTAATGAAAAATGTTCCCTTGTTGCCCTATATTTGATTATGCATGATCGCTATTGTATGACTGCCTGAAGTCACCGTGGATGAGCCCAGTATCCAGAATGATCTGCTTGGGAGGCACAGAAACCAGTTTGGCCTGATGATCTCTGCTATGTTACACATGATGAGTTTAACGGCTACAGAGATGCACAGTCACTGCCTGGACTAGGCAAAGGCTAAGGGTGTCCTCATGCTAGCTGATCCATACCGTACCCAAACACAGTTGATGAGGTGGGCCTGGGCATGGTTCACTTGGATTTAGGTATAGAATGCATCCAGTGTGATCACAAATCGTGCCCGAGCATGAACTACAGACAGTGATGTGACTGGCGCATGCATGCACACAGGTGCACTATACACGAACTACACCCAGAAGAAATGGATCGGGTAGGCCGTACAGATCAGGTAGACACAAATATTTAACAAACACTGGTTTAAATATTTAAAAGGCATTACTTTGGTCTATGGCAAAGGTGCAGTGTTTGCTAGAAATCTGGCCTGACGAGAATATCCAGGAAAAACTGGATGCAGCACAGAAAAACTCAGATATTTGGTAAAATGTGGGACTGTCAATGCCACATAATTAAATGAAAATCACTGCGTTGCATACTTGATAAATCTAGGAGGGCCTTGTGTCATCGCACCCAAAATGACTCTAAATAAGCCACAAAATAAAGACATTAATGAACTCCAATCCTCTGTGCTTTCCTTCCTATGTTTTCTGCAGTGCAAAAAGTTGTACGTAGATGAAGAGCGCACGCTCAGGCCAGGAACACTAAGTGTAATGTGAGCACCGACCGGCGGGAGAGTGGGGGGGGGCAGTCATACTTGAGCATAGTGTAGGGCAAACGGCCCAAGTGTGGGTATACCCTAAGAATCTGCTGAGAAGGTCTGCAAACAGCAGGTTCACCTCTGCTCGAGTTTCTCGTTCCTCCTCCCAAAGAGATTCCTTAATTCTCGCCTCTTCATCACAAACAAAGAGGCAGTAAAACATTTTGAATTGTGCCTGCAAATTAGTAGGGTGACCACAGGGGGCGCTGACGATCCCAGCGTCTACGTCAGGCCAGTACGTCACAAATGGTGTTTAAATGGCATATTTCAATATTAGCTTCAGAAATTAGTCTGCTATTTAATAAGTAAAATGACTCTAAATGGCTGATCTGAGCCAGGGTAAACACAAAGCAATGAGGTCAGATCCTGCTAGTGCATACTCAACTTAGTTAGATAATTTTGTCAAAATGTTTAATGTCGTACTAAACCGTTTGGGAAAAACAAGTGCTCAACTGATATTGACTTTGGCAGGGATGGTGCAGCGCAGGCTTTAAACATTTAAACCAATGCTTGATCTCCGGGCAAATGAGAGTCGAGGTTTTGTACGCTGTTTAGTGTAGGTCCTGGCACAGGGTGTCCTCGTACTGTCCGATGAAGCAGCAGCCTGTGTCCATGTTTTGGTCTGGCACATCATGCTAATGGAATCCACAAACACACGGGATGCGGTTCGCTGGCAGAACTGTTGCCATCACAGTACATTCCGTTTTCCTCTTCCAGTTGGACCTTTCTTGGGGCTGACCAAAAAAAAAATCCTTGCTGAAATGTTTGTGATGAATGGCAGGGAGAAAAACTATGATTGGTAGGTTAAGAGTGGTGCTTCTTTTCTGAGCAAAGGTGTCCTGTTTTTATTCGAGCCCTTCTGTGGAAAGCCAGTCATTCGATGCACACATGAAAACCAAGATGTTTTTTCTCATCAGGCTCACAAAAAGAGGCCACTCATTTCAGCCAGCTTGAACAGGAGGCCAGTGAATCACACAGGGACTGGGTTCATGTTCTGACACTGCGAGTCATTTCAGCTGCTCTAACTCATTCTTTACCTGATTGGTTATGACATGGAGGCCCGCCCCTTCCTCTCTCACTCCAGGCCCACTCTGTTTGGTTGGGAAAGCAAGCCACCTCCCAGTCCATTTTCATTGGCCTTCCTGATTATGTGACCTGCAGCCCTCTTTTTAGGTATGGTAGCCTTGATATGTTGGGTGGTACGGTGACCCCATCCACCATTTCTCCACATTCAGGACTTGACTTCAGGACTTCTCACCACTGCACCCTAGCAAAACAGTTTATCAAACCCATTCAGAGCTGTTTGTCATGGTGCTGTCACAGGACCGTCATGGGTCTGATACATGTCTGGCATGGATCTGATACGCGCCTCTCACAGGTCTGTCATGGGCTTGTCATGTCACTGTCACAGGTCAGATATGGGTTTGTCACAGCACTGCCCTGACTACCATAGGCATTGTGAGTGTGACAACATTAACTGCTCCCCAATCCCACTGGAAAAAAGGAGACAAGAACTCAAAACAGATGACCGCATGCGACCATTCCATACGCCCACCTCTGTCAGCAAATCTGAGTGGGGATGAGTCAGAGGGCCTGGGTGGAGGCCCCCGCGGACCCCCCGACCTCGGACACGTCCCTCGGGCCCTGTGGGGCCAGAGATGGCTGACTTCACAAGGCTCATCCACCCCCGGGATGTGGCGTGGAGGTATGACCCATAAATACCCCCCTCGTAGGTGGGTGTGACGAAAACTGAAGCGCCAACAAATGATTCACGGAGGGGGTCTTGGGGGCGAGAGCGTGGCCTAGACTCCCCCATGGTGCTGGCCGGGCAGCACACATGGGGGGGCCTGACACGATCACAATGTTACACTGTGACGCCAGGGGACAAACAGGAAGCCTCGCCTGGCCATGACAGCTAGCCTATACCTGGGGTGGCGATCAGGGGCCAATTACACTTGGGGTTCATGCCGTCCCCGACCGCCCCCCAGGTCCCGTACAGGCTGGGGGAGGCCATGGTCATCCCTGGTTGCCACTTACATCCGTCCATGGCTTCCGCACTCCGTCCTCCTTGGCCCGAGGACCCACACTGCTGCTAGGTGACACTCACCCGTCACGGGTGTTCTCTACGGCAGACAGGGGGGGCAGGTGGCTGTGGGGGCCCCCGATGCAGGCTTCCAGACCAGGCTGCGTGGATGCCAAGCTGTGATTGGACGGGAGCGGTGCTGGCGTGGCCCCGGTGTGTGGGCCGCTGGGGCCGGCATACATTGCTGTAAAACAGACAGAGCGGGGCCGCATGAAGAACCAGGGCCCTAGAAGCTGCCGACGGGGATCCGCTCTAAATGAAGGCGCGACCAACGCGACAGTTTCTGGCTCCTTTCTTCATCGCTGTTTAGTATAATTTCTGCACGTGAATCTTGAGAGAACATTTGTGCCCCTGAAATAATCTCAATCCTTTAACGGACAGATGTGTCCCCACAGTTGAGAAACACGCAGAGAGTGATGTCAGCTTGTGCTCTCTGTCTGTCTGTCCGGCTGGCTGAGTCAGTATGTCCATGCAGACTTACGGATGACAGTGACTCTGTACTGTCTCACACTTCAGTATTCTAACAGTTACCATTAATTTGACCCAAAACCATAAAAAACCACGAGTCACAAGGCACCTATGAGCCATCCACCGGAGCAAGTGGTCAGAAACAAGGGCCTTGTGATATCACTCATTGTGCAGGTCACAGTAAACATGCAGAAAACCAAACTTCACTATAAGCTTGCTACAAGCTGTTTTTTTTTCTCTCCAGAAAGTACATCTCCGATTCTGCAGTCCAGCTTTTTCCTGGGAGCTTAAAGGTGTTCCTTTGAATCTGGTCATATTTTAAACTTTAATTCCCCTGGGGAAGCCACATGCTATTGGCTATTAGCACTGTAGGGGCTCCCCCAGCTGTTTGCCAGGGTAATACATGCTTAACTGCCTGTTCCCGAAACACTCACAATCATTCAGCACCCAGAAATCATCAATCACAACCTTTAAACTGCTTTACCCTTTAGCCTCAACATCTGCTTCTAAACCAGCAACATTCGAACAAACAATAGTGAGGATTGGTGCAATTTAATAGGTCGCTTTGTGGAAAAAAAAGTCTGGCAAGAGCAAGAAAAAAAAGATTAAGCATTTGAGAGACAGAGAGGCACCAGGCAAAGAGCTTAGTGCCCAGAGTAGGTGCCCTGCAATCCAGCCCACGTCCCACCAAACTGCTGGGAGCAATATGGGTTGAATGTTGAGCAATGATGAGTAAAGCTGAATATAGGGTGGGGTAGGGGGGGCAAAATAGTGGAGAAGAGCAGGGGAGAGAGGGACAGGGGCACAGAGAGGATAAGACAGAGACACTGCCAGAGAGAGGGAGACAGAGAAATTGACAAGGAAAGGCAAAGAGACACTGACAGAAAGAGACACTGACTGGGAGGCAGAGAGAGGCACTGGCAGGGAGAGTCAGAGAGACACCGACTGGGAGAGGCAGAGAGAGGCATTGACAGGGAGAGGCAGAGAGAGGCATTGACAGGGAGAGGCAGAGAGAGGCACTGACAGGGAGAGGCACTGACAGGGAGAGGTATTGACAGGGAGAGGCAGAGAGACACTGACTGGGGGAGGCAGAGAGAGGCATTGACAGGGAGAGGCAGAGAGAGGCATTGACAGAGAGAGGCACAGAGAAGGATTGGGAGAAAACCCGGGAAGACATTGACAGAGAGAGGCAGAGATACTGACAGAGAGGCAGAGAGACATAGATAGAGAGAGGTAGAGAGACGCAGAGAGACACTAACAGAGAGAAACAGGGAGACAACGACAGGTCAGACAGGTGAGTATCAATCAGAGGCAGACAGACACTGATAGAGAGAGACACTGACAAGGAGAGGCAGAGAGACCTTGACAGAGAGTGCACTAACAGGGAAAGGCAGAGAAAGGGCACCAACACAGAGAGGCAGAGAGGGGCACAGGGAAGGAGAGGCAGAGAGGGGCACAGGGAAGGAGAGGCAGAGAGAGGTACTGACAGGGAGAGGCAGAAAGAGGCACTGACAGGGAGAGGCAGAGAGAGGCACTGACACGGAGAGACAGAGAGAGACACTGACACAGAGAGACAGAGAGAGACACTGACACAGAGAGGAAGAGAGAGGCACTGACACAGAGAGGCAGAGAGAGGCACTGACACAAAGTGGCAGAGAGAGGCACTGACACAGAGAGACACACAGATGGGGAGAGTCAGAGAGAGGCACTGACAACAATAAATTAAACTGTGAAAGGTCGTTGTGCCACCACTGCCTGTCTCTGCTCAAACAGCACTGAAGTAAATAAGATCTGACCCCCCCACCCCCCTCCCTAGGCTAAAAGCCAAGTGGGGGCAAAATATGCCATGAATATTGTCATCTTGTATCTCTGAAAAACAGAACAGAGGGGAGAGCAAGCTTCAGTAGGAGTGACAGGGTGTCCTGTGTGGCCAGGTCTGAGGACAGATTCTGCCATCTTGTAAATTCTCAAGGCAAAGCCTGAAGAAAACAGATAGCAGGTCAGCAAAGACAAAACGGGGCACAGCATGGTGCTTGGAAGCAGCATTCATCTGAGTCTTGGTTTGGGGTTGGGGATTGTCAATGATGGTAACAGGGAACTCACTGGAACACCATCTCAATGACAGGAATTCAGTGTTCTGTGTGTGTGTGTCTATGTGTGTGTGGGTCTATGTGTGTGTGGGTCTATGTGTGTGTGTGCGTGCGTGTGTGTGTGTGACTTCGAGTGCTAATGCGGTCCTTCCCATGGTCACACAGAACTTAAGCGATAAACTAATACGTTTCTGATCCAGCTCCAGGCTAATGATTAATATGAAAAAATAAACAAAACTGATGTTGGTCGATGATCATTTAACTTGAAAGACTCAGCTTATTAGCTAAAGGTGGCACTGCGGCCACAAACCTCCCGGGTTTTGGGTTCGAATCCCACATCTGTGTAATGCAAGGCTCCCCCCTTAGCCCAAAGACAGGCAGCCTGCTCGTATGCCGCCTGCGTGGCCTGGCATCGAGGATGCCCCCCTCAGCCATCTATCTGAAGGCCTCCTTTGTTTAGTGTGGCGGGGGGGGGAGGGGGGGTGAGGGTGTGCCAGCATCTGAGGACCTTCATCAAATGCAAAATACCTCATGTTGGGGTGTGCCAAAATGTCGCAATGCTGAGTAGCAGCAAGGGCGCAGGCCCGCCAGCATGGGGCGCCGTCCAGCCCTCTGAGGCAAACACGTGCCAAACGCACCGCCGGCATCCCACCCCCTCCACTCAGAACATGCCGTAATCCCTGTTGTCTCTGTTTTCAAGGGAATCCACGCTCAGGCAATCAATTCCATTAAGACCAGCAGGAAACAAATATCTGTGGTGAGCGAGTCCATTGTTTGCTGGACAGGAAATCGACCCAGAGTGAGGAGTGACAGGTGAGAGGCATGGAGGGTGGGGGGGGAGGGGGAGCAGTGGTACCTGTGAATACGTCCTGGCCCAGGCCCGGAGAGCGCGTCGCCTTCCCATTGAGGGTGTGCTGCGGGGAGCCAGAGCTGTGCAGGTGACGCATGGCCAGGCACTCGCTGAGAACCTCCGACTCCATGTGAGGGCACGGTCGCAGCTGAGGAGGGAAGTGGCCATCAGGGGGGCGGGGTGAGGATCTCACGATTAGCCACCTGATTCTAAGACACAACAGCGATGCTGTTTTCGCTGATGCCACGTGGTTCCTGTGCTCTGGGCTGGTTTTCACCTTTCGAAGATGAGTAATTCCGTCACTCCAGTTCTCATGGTTAGTCCACATAACAGCTTGCTCATCTCTAGGCATCCAGCTTGAGCGATACCCCCCATGCCTGGAGAACTTTTGAGGATAACATGAGCATGGCACACGTCTCTCCTCTCTGCATTTTGCTCATTTCGGCAGCCCGATCTCTACCAGCACCCTCTGAAGCATGGTTTACCTGACTATCTAAGGACTAGATGCGGAATATGGAGGAAAGATGCCAGCAAGGTGGCCCACCAATCCCCCCCCAGCCACCTGTTTTCCACGACATGCCGTTCAGAGCTCACATAAGTGTGCCTGACGCCGGGTGTCTGAGAGACCCAGGGGGACCCCACTCTGCTGTAACACAGAGAACCCGCTGCCTTCTCGGAAACAGCAGGAAAAAGGACGTTTTCGTAAGCGGGACGGCAACCAAACAAAACCTTTAAAGAAAAAAAAAATCACCGACTGACCGGCTTTGTCAGAGGAAATGGCTTTCTGTGAGGCCAAGGTCCGCTGTGGGGGTTCCAGGGGTGGGGCAGGAAGAGCGAGCCACGACCCGGCACCGACCAGCGCGAGTATGTGAGCGGAGAAGCGTGTAAACAGGCAGCAGGCCAGCCCAACGACGTCTCCCTCCCAGCACGGCTGCTTCCCATCACATTCCTGACATGTTTTCCCCAACGGACCAGCAGATAGATAAGCATGTGACTGTAACACTACACACCCGGGCCAGCACACTGACACGCGTGTCATGTCAGCAGACAGGGTCCGTCACCCTGATCCTGTGGATGCGGGCATGCTAAGTGGTGGCGTGTTTGATAAGACGCCACCCTCAGCTTCTTCGACGCTGTGTGCCGCATCAGAAAGGGGGCGAGCTTTCACACTGGCGATCATAAACACGGCACTGCCATCCATCCAGCGTAACTAGACTGGTACGCCAGTCTGGCTCAGGGCACCCTGAGGCCTCTTTGGTGTCTCTGAGTCACATGGGCCCCGGGATGTCCCGCAGTTCGGGGCATTCTGGCACCTTCCGCTTTCTGTTTTCACGGCAATCCGACGCACATTAACACGCACATGTGTTTCACTTTACGGTGCAGGGCCTGCAAGCCTGGTGACGCTCCCAGTGGGGCCATGAGGCCTGCACTGCCACGGGACTCTACCTTTGATGTTTGGTACGGGTGAATGGAGAACGGGCGACACGCTCCACTTTCATAATCGTACCTCTCAGAATCAGGCTGACTTCTCACATGCGTCTTACTGCCGTGTGCATTAAGGCGGCCACACAAACCAGTGCTGACCATGTTTAAAGCAGCGCGTTTACTTCAAAAATGCCTCACAAATGGCACGCAGGCTTGGCTGCGGCTCTTTGCAAATGTGGGGGGCTGAAGCAAGCCATGTTCTTGCGATTTCATCATCCAAACAGCCATGGAAAATGCCGGAATGTGCCTGTTCTTTACCAGATATGATGACTTTTTAAAATACTGACTAGCTCATGATTTTCTGGAACTACAGACCTGGTACTGGGCTCAGTACAGATCTGGTGCAGCTTGGGTACAGGCCCGATACAGACCCAGTGCAGGACCAGCTACAGACGCAGACAGAGAGTGGGGAGAGGGGGGTCTGACTCCACAGCGCCCCCTTGTGAGTGGCCTGCCTCTTACCTTCTTACGCTCCTGCTGCTGCTCCTTAGCAGAGTGAGCCTTCACATGCTTCCGTAAAGAGCTGGGATCCGTGTAGCGCTTGGAGCAGCCTGGGATCTGGCAGGCGTAGGGCTTCTGTGAGCAGGGTTGGGACAGAGAAAGGAGTGTCGGAAAGTACGGCACCACCAGGGGGCATGTGTGTGCCACCCTAGTGGTACACATCTCCCTCCGTCGCTGTGACAGCGTGTGATCTTACCAGGCCAGCTTTCATCAGTGCGACACTAAACATCCTCACTCTCTTTTCAAAGATCTGACATTTCAGGGCTGTGAAGGTTGGTGGTAGTAACTGCCAAGCGATCGATCAGAAGTCTTAATAAGAGTGTTCCCTCAAATTATACTCGGAACAGTGAAACTTTGCGGTGTGTCTGAATGTGTGCAGAAATAAAAACTGCAAATAACATTTCGCTGACAGGCAAGTGATTGATCATTTTTCTTTGTAATCCCTTTGGAGATCTGACCGTGATCTTTCTGGATGGTGGGAAGAGACCGCATGGAAGCATGGGGGCGGTGGGGAATGAAAACATGTGTGACAATGGATTTCGTCACAGCTAGGCTGTGAATGATCCTGGAAGAGCCCGCTACACATTCTGGCACCTTCCGCTTTCTGTTTTCACGGCATTTAAAAGACATCAATGTCCAACATTTAAAGGCACAGTGACAACTAATCCGACAGAATAAGACGGTGATGTATGCTGTGTGTGAAGAGGACATAGCGGGTACCACATCACGTACAGAGCAGGGAGTAACACAAAGGCCATACTGTACCTGTCAGCTGAACATTCAGAGCGGGGAGGTAGAAGGAGAGAGAGACAGGGGTTACACTCTCAGAAAAACACATTCGTTCATACATTGAGAGAAGCTGTTGCGAAGTCACATGACATCCAGGAAAAGAGAGGCATGCTTAAAGACTCGGGCTGGTTCAAAGGAGCAGCCGCTGATTTGGCGGGCCGAGCGCTCTGAGGGCAGGGTGCTGTCACTGTGGGGCCGGGGGCTAATGGCTAAAGCAGGAGCGCCCGCGGAGATAGTGGGCCGAGCGCTCTGAGGGCAGGGCACTGTCACTGTGGAGCCGGGGGCTAATGGCTAAAGCATTAGTGGCCGCTGAGCTAGCGGGCAAATCGCTGTCACTGCAGGGCCGGCAGCCTCGGAAAATGTGAGCTCGCCACTCCTGCCATTTGTGTGATTTGCTAACGTGGGCCAAACATACCTCAGCTCGGAACAGTGCTTAAACACTCAGAGGGAGGGAGAAAGCGAGAGGACCACCAGGGCACTGGGGGGGGGGGGGGGCACCAACCATAAAAGCCAAACATTGAGAAGCCCCACTGAACACCATGGAATTCAATAACAAAGTAACCCGCACTCAGCCAAAAAGTGCT
>JABFEA020000046.1:786839-808118 GCA_019775915.2 Cyphomyrus plagiostoma
CGGGGCGCTCGCCCCCCCCCCCCCCCCCCCCCCCGCCCCCCCCCCCCCCCCCCCCCCGCGCCCGCCGCCCCCCGCCCGCGCGGCCCCCCCGGGCCGGGGGGGGGGGGGGGGCACCATCCTTCACTGCCAAACATGGAGAAGCCCCTCTGAACACCATGGAAGTCAATAACAAAGTCACCAGCACTCAGCCAATCAGTGCTCAGTTAATCTGCGCTCAGCCAATCAGATTGCAGCTTCTCCTGGTCTCCTACAGGAGCTCCATGGAGGATCTGCCCATGAGAACACACTCCTGTCTAGGTGAGCTGGCTTACCGTGTCCAGGTGGGTGCGCTGGTGCTTAGCACGGTCACTGGAGTTGCTGAAGGCCTTATGACAGCCAGGGTGCTGGCAGAGGTACGGCTTCTCGCCCGTATGGCTTCGCAGGTGGATCTTCAGGTTCTCCAAGCGTGAGAAGGCCTTGCTGCAACCCTCAAACTGAAACGAGGCACAAACACACACACACACACACACACACACACAAACACAAACACACACACAAACACAGGCAGATCAGCGAGGGTTGTGTGTAACCCCTGCAGACCTGCTCTTTCCACACTGGGGGGCGCCGTAGTGCACCCTTCCTTGGCGTGACACACTACCGCTTTGTGCCTTGGAAGGAGACCGTGTCCCCCAGTTTGTGCCCCCAACGTCGCTCAGCATGGCCCCTAAGCCGCACTGCCCACGGCACAAATGATCCAGAAATATTTACACTGGAAGCCCTTCGGAAAGACGGCTTATAAATTAAGGAAGGAGTATAATTTGTCACTTTTCAGATATGAAAAGCATTAGAGCAGTAATGGCATCATTCAGGCAGAATGTGTAATTATCCAGTTATCCCAGAATTTGCCAGGCGAAACAAAGCTGAGATCTGTTAAACACAGATGTACTGGAATAATCTGTCTGTGGGACATAGGCCTGCCTGCATCAGGGGCACCATCCATCACCCAGGAGGGCTGCTGTTTTGTTTGTGCCCCCAGCCCAAGGGGCGGGGAATGGGGGCGGAGTAGAGTGCATGCGAATTGGCAGCAGTGCTGGAGATGTATCGCGCAGGCAGAAGGCGACAGCCTGTGGAAACACCACAAATGGCCGCTTCAAAGAAGAGAGGAATAGAAATATTCCTGCAGCGACAGTGTATGACAGTGTATGGCAGGGCCCATCCGCGACCCCTGGGACCACCAGGGGCCCGTGTGTACCAGGCACCCTCAGGGTGCCATGGAGTGCAGCGCGGCGTGGGGGTGTGCTGGTCATAAGCGGCCTCTGCCCCGCACCAGAGTCGACGAGGTATTATAAGACAACAGCATTACAGAAATTTTTATTTAGAAGTGTGAGAAAACATTAGAGCTTAAGTAGAGGGGCGTAATGTCAACGCTGAGGCGAGGAAGTCGGGACGGGACCCCAGTGTCATCAGACTGCATACAAGGAGACATGGGAAAGTGACATGAATACAGCCCCCCCACCCCCACCATCTCAGTCCCCATTGCAGCCACCTTTATAAGCCCATCAGAGGCTGGGAGGCTGGGCACCGGGGACTCCATTTGGCCTTTGTGGCTGCAGTGTGACACTGAGGGCTTCGTCTCACTGTCACCTGGCTGTCCCCTTGATCCCTTCTGCCTGGCTTGGGTTACGTGCCATGTGGGGGGGGGGGGGCATTCTTCTATTCTTCCATGGCTTTTAGCCCCGTAGCACCGCGCTCATCACGCCCGTCGCTGCGCGACCAGACACTTCCCTCCCCCGTCCATTGAATACAGAGAGAAACCAAAACCTGGGATGAGTGGGTTGGCTCTGATGACCCGCAAGGTGCAGGCCAGGCCCAGTGACCAGTGACATACTGGATGTGCCCAATGACCTGAGTGTTGCAGGCCAGGCCCAGTGATGTACTGGATGCGCACAGTGACCCTCTGGTGTGGGCCAACCCTGACTCACCACTGACAGCCTACAGACAGAGATTCTGCCAGATCTCACCTACTGTCACCAGGCTGACTGATGTAAAAATGATCATCAGTAGAGGAAAACCGAACCGTCCTGAGGTCTCAGTGTTTGGGTTTTACTCAAAGAAACCAGTGACGGCAGGGAAGCAGCAGAGTGTGTGCTTTTAATTAAGCTCTGGAAACTCTCGATCATTATAACCCCCCTCCCTGAGTATTAGGACGAAAGGGAGCAGGACAGTAAACGGGGAAAATAACGGATCCAATCTGGTTTACTTTCATTTTCTTTTTATTTCAGCAGGGCCATAGTTTGGAAGATGTACCAATAGCTAGAGATGGCTGTGGGGACACGCTAATGGCTAAAGACAACTGTAGCTGTAGGTCTGACTAATGGCTAAAAACAGCCATAGCTCTATGTTAAAGGCCACAGATGGCTGTAGCGTTCCAATTTTGATGTCAAGTGAAAATGACAATAAAGATTTATCTTATCTTATAATGGCTATAGCTGGCTGTAACTCTATGCTAAAGGCTATAGATGGCTGTAGCTCTACGACAAAGCCTATAGATGGCTGTAGCTCTATGCTAAAGGCAGTTTTATTCCTCAAGCCATTAGACTCCTGAACTCTTAACAGCCCCTCCCAAACCCCTTCCCTACACTCTGCCTCTTCTCCATCCACGCATGTCACTTTTTCAAGAACTTTATGCACTATATGTCTTGCACTAAATCAAATCAAATCAAATCACTTTTATTGTCACATCACAATACTGGTACAATGGTACATGTGAGTGAAATTCTTGTGTGCGAGCTTCAAGAATTTCACTCACATGTACTGTACCATTGTACCAGTATTGTACAATGTACCAGTATTTTACCACTATAACCGATACAGTGATGTACACTGTTTTTTTGCTGTTATACTGCGGTTAATATATCTGTATGTTAATTCCACTTATAGTCTATTTCTAATTATAATCCTTTTTTTTGTGCATACTCTGCCAGGCCGATGGCGAGCAAAAAATGCACCAAAATTTTGTTTTTATGTGCACTAACCGGCAATAAAAGTAAATATTCTATTCTATTCTATTGATGGCTATAGGATCATGCTGATGGCTAAAGACAGTTGTAGGTTTGCCCTAATACTAAGAATCCACACAAATGAATAAATATGATCGAAACACATGCTGATGATCTGTGTCTCAGAATCATGGACCTTCCATATTTGCAAATAGGATAATTAATCTGATGCAGGTAACACTGTGTTGTAGATGCTGTATAACTGAACAATGGGACTTCTGGTAACCTGGTGAGGAGTCTGTGCTGCTCTATTCACTTTGAAAATGGCTGATTGTGAAGGGGTGGGTCAGCGCAGACTCCAAGCTGGATTTCGGGTGTGGGGCTGAGGTGGGGTTCATGACACCGATAACAAGCCAGGCCAGGGGTTCATGGGAGATGCAATATGGCTACCACAGGGGGTCGCTGCAATCATATTACGAAACGAGACCTGTGTTACCATTTAAACTCGTTAATATGCTTCCGAACAAGCTGGCCCTTATGGCAAGTGGCTGGGAAAATCCCAGCCCCGCTGGCTGCTGACATGCTCGGCAGGCTTCTGATGGAATGTTCCGGAAGATCCCAGCAGGTGGTCGGGGCCAGTGGCAGCGTGACCCGTTAGAGCAGGGAAAGCGCTGACAGAGCCCACACCTGGGCCATCCGGTAGGCACGTCAGCGCACGGCACACTGGTCACCATGGTAATGAGCTCTCCACATCCTTACCCGCAAGCCTCCCGCCTGAACCAGAGACACAGAGGAAGCTGGCACCATCTTCCACACATGGAACCATCCAGCGCCATGGCACTGGAATGCTTTTTTGTTTCTTTTTGCCCAACACAATAAATGATTTAAAAGTCTTTTTAAACAAATGACTCAACGGTGATTTATTTGGTTAGTTTGCAGTTTATGATGCTCTTGGCATTATAAAACGCACACTCGATGATGGAATAACGTTGTTGTTTTTTGCGATTATTCAAAAAAAAAAACACTTTCATTTTTATACAATTTGAGTCGCTCATTAGCCAATGGCTCTGGCTCGATCAGAAAAGCAGGCCCACCTTCAGCCGGGAGTGTTACGGAGGTACACATTTCGCAGGAGGGTGTTACGGAGGTAAACTTTTGGCATGTAACTCCATCAACGACAAAATATTCAACAAAATTCCCAGATTAAATGTTTAACACACATCACTTCCAGAGCCCGGCCGTGTTTCCTGAAGGGGGCCTCTCTGCAGCTTTCCAGCCGCCCCCCCCAAGTTCATCAGGAATCAGTGCTGCATGTACCTGCTTTATGGACGCTTTAAGTGAGATGATAAATATGCTGAAACTCCTTCCAGATGGGTCTCTGCTCGG
The DNA here is from genome assembly GCA_019775915.2 of Cyphomyrus plagiostoma. Classification (NCBI taxonomy): domain Eukaryota; kingdom Metazoa; phylum Chordata; class Actinopteri; order Osteoglossiformes; family Mormyridae; genus Cyphomyrus; species Cyphomyrus plagiostoma. Next base: position 791,204 of record JABFEA020000046.1, read on the forward strand.
AGGCGACTCGTGAGTAAGGCTGGTAGTCATTCGCAGAGCATTCCCCAAATAGCACTGTCGTGAGTGGCTGCCATTTCTGGGCTAAGCTGTGTGGGCTCAAACACAATCTCAAATTACAATTGTGTTCTCTGTACGGCAGGGAGAACTTGTATGATTAGGCAGCACTAAAGCACAGTACATGAAGAATCAAAGGACTGTGATTCTGATTCAGATAAGGGCCTAGTGGTGGGTCTTCCAAATGCACATCCTCGCTTCATATTTAATCACTAGATGCTGAATGACTTTGACTGAGGTGTCCTGCAGCCATTGTTGGTATCGAAGTGATCGCAAAGAAAAGCTGTTGTGTTTACCCACAATTCTTTGCAGCTTGGCAGTAGATCTGAAGGCTGCTAATGGCCATACTTAGCTTGACATAATGCTGGCATGCTGGTTCCTCCCGCCATTTACATATCGGTACCTACTCACATCCTGGCTGCTTGTGTGGTTCTGGCTGCATGTTACTGGTGCTTCTATGCAGGTGCAGGACATGCACTGAGGCCTCCTCGATGAAGATGGACCCCTGACAGCGGCACACTGGCACAGCACCTCCCCAGTGTAAGGGGGACACGTTTTAGAGCTCGGCCCAAACAGTGCTCCCCCGTCTCTGGATCTGTGACGTGTGTAGAGAGGCCCCTTCTGTTTCCGATTTGGTTCCACAAGCCCCCCATGTCTTTATTTATAAGGTTCTGCCCAAATGGGGAATCAGAACCTCCTGTTTCCAAACGTGTTCCCAGCTGCGGGCTGCTGCCAGGCCATAGCCATCATCGCCGTGGCTCTCTGGGGGCGTTAATTATAAATGGCTCCCTTCAGAACCAAATACCCAGGTAAAATAACCCCGGCAGGGGTGTCGCACGGCCCCGAACACGATCTGCATGCTCCTCTCCAGCAGCAGAGTGATGTTACACTCTGGCCCTGGCTTGTCCTCACTCCTCACTCACACCTACCACCCTCCTCGTGGCATTGCCGTGGCGACCACAAAGGATGCAGAGATGGTGACACACACTGCGTGATGACCTGTGACTTGGTCACTGGTGCATGGCAGCATGTGAGATTGCCTTACAGAGATCATCTCTCTGACATACATATCGCTAGCTGGTGTCATCTGGAATGATCTACGGTTACCCACAATGCTGTGCCTGCCTCAGCACACCCAAACCACAGTGAGCTTAAGGCTGTTTTAATGGCAGTGGCCCCACCTTGTGTTCAAACCTTGCTGGCAGTAAGGGATCAGCAGCCTGGCACACACTATGCCCGCAGACACACAGAAGCCATGCCAAGCCCCTCGGGGTGGTGTCACCTTAAACATGGTTTGTTTCTGGTCTAGAACACCTCCAGAAATCCATCTGGGTCAAAACTGAGGCACAAATGCAGCAGGTCTCACAGGAATAGCACAAGAAACACAAGACACACACCATTCACGTCATTCATGACTTTGCTGGTATCTCTACCAGCAAACTGAGGGACTGAGAGCAGAAAAGAACGGACCCTCGGCGTGGAGGCCCCAAGCCAACATTGTCTTTATGGACACCATCCCCAAAACGGGACCGTCTCCATGGACACCATCTGCTATCCAGTAGTGTCTCCATGGACACCATTCCCAAACCAGTACCATCTCCAAAGACCTCATCTTCCTCCATGGACACCATCCCCAAACCAGCACCATCTCCATAGACACCATCCCCAAACCAGTACCATCTCCAAAGACCTCATCTTCCTCCATGGACACTATCCCCAAACCAGCACCATCTCCATAGACACCATCCCCAAACCAGCACCATCTCCATAGACACCATCCCCAAACCAGTACCATCTCCAAAGACCTCATCTTCCTCCATGGACACCATCCCCAAACCGGGGCCGTGTCCATGGACACTATCCCCTAACTACCACCATCTCCATAGACTTCATCTCCTGCCATGGACACCATCCCCAAACCAGCACCATCGCCATAGACCTCATCTCCCTCCATGGACACTATCCCCAAACCGGGACCATCTCCATGGATACCATCTCCAAGCAGCACAACCACAATGAAGGTGGCAGCAGGAGAAAGGATGCGCCTGCTCTTCAACCCTTGGATTAACGTCACTGGCTTTACTCATGATGGCAGCCCGCGGAACGACTGACACAGTCGTGAAGGAACACAGCTGACTGCAGGCTTGATGGACAGCCATTCTCCTTTAACAAACTGAGCCCTTTATTAGTACTGAGGAAGGGCATCACTTTCTATTAAAAAGCACACAACGCCCTGTTCGCCCCTTCTGAGTGGTTCATTCCAGGGGCTAGGCAACGCCACAAATGGGGGTGTCACATGTCAGCTGGGCCCCGTGTCCACGGTCAGGTTCTCAGAATGCACGCCTGCCTGGGTACTGGGCTTCCCCAGTGCAGTGAAAGGGGCGGGGGGGCAAGTGCCAGCACATGTCACTGGCGAAAGCATCATGGCTTCAGCCTGCAGTGCCTGTGGGATGAGGGTCATGGCTTGACTCATGAAGGAGCAGGACAGGCCCGGCCGGAGAAGCAGGAGCCGACCCATATCATCATCTTTCGGTCTAGAGGGAGGAGCTCCATCACTGGGGTTAAACAGCCTTCTCACTTACACTTATGCCTACCAGAGGAGGACGCAGGAACATCTTGAAAGTCAATGACATGCCGATTACCCTCTGTGGGAGTACGGGCCAAGTTCCGGGGCAATATCGACTGAGCAAAAACGTGCCGCTTACATTTACAGAGGTAACACCAGCAGGGCCCGTTAAGGTGGAGTCAATAACGGCAGGGCCCAAAATGAACATAAGAACATAAGGAATTTGCAAATGAGAGGAGGCCATTCAGCCCATCAAGCTTGTTTGGGGAGAATATAACTAAAAACTCATAAAGGCAGGGAGCAGTATGGCGGGGCCCATGAAGGTGGAGCGCAGCATGGCGAGGCCCAAAAAGGTGGAGCCCATAACAGTGGGGCCCATAAAGGCAGGGAGCAGTATGGCGGGGCCCATAAAGGTGGAGCCCATAATGACGGGGCCCATAAAGGTAGAGCTGATAAAGGCAGGGCCCAGCATAGAGAGGCCCATAATGGTGGGGCCTAGTAGAGCGGGACCCATAAAGTTGGAGCCCATAACAACGGGACCCAAAAAGGTGGAACCCAGAAGGACGGGGCCCATAAAGGTGGAGCCTATAATGGCAGGGCCCATAAAGGTGGAGTCCGTAAAGGCAGGGCCCATAAAAGCAAGTCCGAATATCGTGGGGTCCGTAACTGAAATGGTTCCGGCACTTTGAACTGAGTCCCATTCAACATGCAGAGGACCGTGCCCAACATTATCACATGTCCTTAACACAGGTGCCCCAACTCCAAACACTGCTATCCATGTCAAATTATACTTGGTCAACATGCCAAACTGCATGCAGAAGGTCAGTGTCCAGGCAACCATCCAGGTTTATCCCAGTACACAGCCCCCAAAAAATGGGGGGGGGGGGGTCTGTGGTTCACAGCACTGCAGCCTTTGTGGACCTGAAGCAAGAGCCAATAGTGGCATTTTTCTGAACATCAGCTCAATGGGCTGAAGGGTGCTTACACAACAGTACTTAACCAAGCCAATCAGGGCATGGGGAGCCTGGACTCCCGTCAGCCAATAACACGGCAAAATTACGTTGCCACTAACCGAACTGCTTCCTCCGCTTGCCAGGATTGAGGTTTGCTACCACTGGGTTTCTGGGTTTTTGGTTCTCCTTACACAACACCCCTCCCCACCCAATTCAAGTTAGGCAGCTCTAATTGATTTGGCTCTAACTGCTGTGGTGCTCAGTGCTAATGTAAATTATGAGGGATTTGCTGGGATAGAGAACAGGCCAGCCTTCCCCGTACTAACATCTCACTTTCTGTCACCTTAATCTGACATATTATTGTCTGTTACCTTCATTTCTCGTCCCACAGGTCACCGTCTGTCACCTTCGTCCCACAGGTCACCGTCTGTCACCCTCATCCCACAGATTACCGTCTGTCACCCTCATCCGACAGATTACCGTCTGTCACCCTCATCCCACAGATTACCGCCTGTCACCCTCATCCGACAGATTACCGTCTGTCACCCTCATCCCACAGATTACCGTCTGTCACCCTCATCCCACAGATTACTGCCTGTTGCCTTCTACTTTGAGCTGTCCCTGCTGTTTTCTTACCAAATCCTGCTTCTTCCAATATTTTTGCCGTTTGTGCTTCTGGGAATCACATGAATTTATGTGCAGCTATTATTTCCAAGTATTTCACAGTAATATTCTTTTTATTTATAGATATTTTGGGGTTTCTTTTTCCTTTTTTACGTCTTTGCTGAAGTATGCAATAAAACTTAACAAAAACACAAAAAAATTGGACCATAAAAGTCAACGAAGAAGAAGACAAGCTGGCTTTAAATGAGGATAAATGGCAGTATTAAACGGGCAGGTCTGACATCATCACAGCAGATCCTATGGAAACGGAAGGCCTCTCCCACACATCTCACCCTGATTACCTGACGCTGGATGGATGCTACTGCTGTGTCGCTGCCACTGCAGACAAGTGCATGTCCAGGTGAATGATGGGATTGGGGAGTCCTCTGGTCACTGGAAGCAGTACACCTCGGATTCCTAAGGCTCAGAAAGTCAGAGATGGAAAACCAACAACATCTCCCTGCAGAATTTTGCCCAGGGTGTCTGTCCAGGTGAATTACTGCTTCTCAACTGTCTAAGACACGTTTCCATGGTCACATCTGTCCCAGTTTGCTCATGCTGGACATGTCAGCCATGCCAAAGAGAAAAGAAAAACAGCTTCCATTGTGTCGACATTGCGAGGACCGAAAATCCCCATTCCGCACATAGCCGGGCCGAAGCGGCCCTGCTCCTATTTACGGAATATTTATTCTCCGAATTGCTCATCAAGCTCTTGTTTACCTTTCGGGTAACGTGATTCCAAGGCTGCCGGGAGGAATGGGCCTGTGTTTGCCAAGTCGCCAGCTGAATACATTACAAAACACACTGTTTATTCATACGGCTACATTTTCCATCAGCATATTAAACGCGACCCAATTTCATTTTTGGCTCTGGAACTTTATAATACTGAATCGGCTCATCTGTAACACTTATTTCACTTTACTGTTCAGCAAAGAGAAAATAATGACTGGTTTCTCCTAGAGTATAAAGGTTCTGCGTCTTTACGTCGAATTACACAAACAGAGGACTCTTTCGACAAAATTGTAAACACATGCTTTGTTTTTTGTGCTCTGTTTAGCTTTGGAAGATGCTTTTCACCAAAGTGCCATAAAAGCAGCAATTTATTTCATGGTTTTCAGAAAAGAAACATTTGTAAGATTCATAAATGCTTTTGTGTGGCACCATATCAGAGCCGCCGCTCTGCACACCGACTTTCTCTTGGTCTCAGGGGGAATATGAAATATTTATAAAACGTCACACTACGCATCGTTAATAAATGAGGCTTTGAATGACCACCATTAATATTCGTTAATTAACAGTTGTACTGCCAAGCTTCTTCCACAATGGACAGGAATTCCTTAAAAGCTACAGAGTACGGTCAGTAATTAATTCTGAAATGTTATGGAATTTATTTTCTGGAAAAAGAGTGAATTGTTTACATGCACCAACAACCACAGAGAACACAAAGTTGCTCTGCGTTCTTCCAGAGCTGCTGTCCCAGGACCAATGCCAGCCTGCGCCCCGCCAAATGTCACATGGCAATATCACAGAATGTCACTCCTTTTATATGATGTCACCAATGTCAGCCCAGCAGGTAGCCAAGAACAACAAACACAGCAGAGCTGCTGGGGGACTTCAGGGTCACACTCAGTCATGTGACTCCTAGACGGCCATAATTAGTATGGTCAGCGACAAATCAAAAGGCGTGTTTCGCAGGTCTGCGTTTATAGAGCTGAGCGGCGTTTTATGGCTGTGGGGGGCACGCCCACTCGCCACCCCTGGAAAGTCTGTGTAAATCTTGGAGCCGCTCGCCCAGCCACCGAAAGAAGCAGCTCATTGTTGAAGCATCAGAGCCTGAAACACAGGCCATGCCTCCCCAGCTCTGCATCCCAATTAGGATGCATGGAAGGGCAGCCCAGCAGGCCTGTGAAATTGTTCTTGGCCGCTCTGCCCCCGTACATGGTGCCTGCTGCGTAATCTGCCGTGATCCTGGGCCGGACCGACAGCCTCCATAAAACTGGAACGTTCCACCTGAGGTCAGCAGAGGGATGCACGGGACGCGGGCTTACGGTGCTGACCGAGAGGCTTGCATTCAGAAACGTTGCATTATCAGGCGTAACTGTGATTACCGGCACACACCCATCTGTACATCTAGACAACCAGACAACAGAGACCAGTATAGGTTAGGGTTAGAGTCCCAGCAAACTCAGGGCTGAAGGTAACACCCTTTTTCATGCACGAACAAGGCACCTTCAGACATAGAGGTTGCCCTCATATCATTAAGAATTCTGGTCGATTCTGAGGTTTGTCGTCTTTAATGTCCGGGGATCCTCGGTTTATTAATTATACTGGTCTTTATTCCTCCAACTGCGCAAACGACATATCAGTCACTCAACAAATGCTAAGCAAGAGACTTTGGCTTGGCTGTGCAGACCATGCATGCAGGGCTGTATCCAGAAGGACTGCATCATGCAGAAAAGCTTTCAAAGACACTTTGGGCCCCTTCTGACACTTTGGTCCTTGTTTGCAAAGCCCCAAAGATCACTCTTCGGTGAAGGAAGACATTCATAGTCCAGCCGTGCAGTGTCACTCTTGCTAACCCTAATTCCCAGTGGTTTCCTGGGGCAAGTAAATATCGACTGGCTGCAGAGCGGAAAGCCACCAGCAGTACCCTGTTATCACTGAGCCTGGTGCAGAGGAACTGCAAACGGCTTCAGGTTAACCGCAGGGAGCTTCTCCCTGTCTCTTCCAATTGTGATGCCATCTAGGAACTGAGCATCATTATTTCTGTGAAAATAGAATTTCTCCAAGTCCCAGCTGAATCCACTTGGATAGCAACTGTGGGGGGAATGGCTCTGTGTATGTGTGTGTAATCCACCAGAGACTCGCCAGGCCCTGACCGTGGCCACGATACCCCCTGCCATCAGTCCCATGTCCCGCTTCTACATCTGAAAGGGGCCACTCTCGGGGTTTCAGCTTATTATGTCAGGTTAGGGACAGCTATAGCCAGATAGGAGCACAGGGCCAAGCAAAATGCAAGCGATCACATTTCAGATTTTGCAAGTCAAAATACCAGTTAGTCTCCTGAGCAATGCCCTTAGCACAGAGCCAGTGAGATTCAATTAAAAACAGCCTGTGAGGAATGACCATGCAGGCAGGACTCAGCAAATTCCAGCATTTCTCTTCACTCAGTCTGTGGAGTCCTGGGGCCCTGCACACGTGAAGGTATCCTGGGGCCCCATGCCTGTGTGAAGGAGTCCGGGGACTCCACATGCATGGTGGTGTCCTGGGGGCCCCATCTGCGTGAAGGTGTCCTGGGGCCCCGTGCTTGTGTGAAGGAGTCTGAGGACCCCGCATGCATGGTGGTGTCCTGAGGGCCCCATTTGTGTGAAGGTGTCCTGGGGCCCCATGTGTATGGTGTCTGGGGCCCTTAGCCTCAGACCACATCATACATTTAATTATATCTGTCAGATTCATCTGAAAGTCACAGAGAACAAGCCAAAACATTATTGTGAATGAACAAGTGAACCCAGCCTGGCAGCAGTACGGACGCCTTTATCACAGCAGTAATTAAAAAAGCTGCAGTTGGATGCAAATTCGCCTCAGATGCAAAAAGAATCCCAAGCGAATGCGAGGCCAGGGTCCGGAGCAGGGGCAGTACGGCTGGATCGCGTTACGCAGAGATTGACTGGATAACACGGACAGCCTGACAAGATCTTGGCTCGACCTCCTCAACAAGAAAAACAAGCAAAGCTGCACACATTCACAAGCTTCTCCTGCTGCTGCCAAAACATCAGTCTTCTGACAATTGTCAGACAGTCCCTGCCAGCCATTTCATCATTTTTACGTGTGTAATAAGCACATATGGTCAGCATTTATATACGACAAGCCTCAGGCACACGGCAGAGATGTGAATTCAGGTATGGAAAGGGAAGGTAACGTGGAGCTGGACAAGATGTTCACCGGCTGACATAAAGCCTCCTCTGGGGCCTTTGATGATGTATGAAACCTTGCGAATTAGTTACATTTTAGGAATCCATTTTGTTCTCCACGATAACCCCCAGGGGGCGCCGACATCCTCGCAGGTGAAGGGAGAACGGTGCAGTTTCGCTAATCAGTAGCGACTATGGGCTCCTGGAGCAGCTGCCTTGCGGGCAGATTTGCTGCCTCGTCGGTAGCCCTTAATGAGAGTCATAATCGATGGTGACGGCCCTGAACAGGCCCCGCGCTGGCCCCACGCTGTCCTGCCTGCCTATTCCTCGCCGTTACTCTCAGTTTCCATTTCCAGGCGTTGGCTGCTCATTTGCATACGGCTGCCACAGGAAGCGCTGTCACTCAGAGCAGGTGCCGGCTGTCTCAGTCACTCAGGGAGGGAATGTTGTGCTCTCAGTCGCAGCCGGATCACTGCTCATTTCCTGCATGTCTGAGTAGGTTTTCTGGCACATTCCCTCCGCTCCAAACAGACCTACACAGAAGCAGGGAGCTGCGACGTGGCGGCTGGTCGCATACTGAACGGACACGTGCAGGTCTGTCTGTGAGGCCTGAGGGGCATTTGCATGGCATCACAGACAAACTAATATGAGTGACAGGCAGGCACACTGCCTACGCTAGTCACACTGCCCGCACACAATTCTGCATGCATTCAACAGTGCATGCATTTAACACTAACTGCCGTAACGTTGCCTGGAGAGCAGCACTCTGCTTTAATTAACCCAAAACGCTCATGGTTCATGTTCTCTGCAGGGTTACAGCCCTGACCCCCAGATTAGCATCGGCAATAACGGGATGTCCGACAGTTCTCAATGTAAAGTAGCATCATTCAAGTTTATCCATGGGGGGGGGGGGACTTATGCAAATTCTATGTAGAAAAGTGGCCACATTATTTGACTGCTATTTATATAATCTTCAGGTTACAGATTTTAAATGTCTGAGACATCAAATCCACAAAATTGCCTTACATGGACCCCAGAGATATGAAAGCCTCTGGACTATGACAGATATTTTTGTTGGACATATTTTTAATATTAATCTAGACAAAGGCAGAGTGTAATAAACTAAAACAACAGTCGAATTCAGTACGAAACACAACAGGATATTGCAGAGAGATTATGTCGTTTCCCGTTAAGTGCTTGCCCTGCCTTCGGCAGAGCCCATAAAAGCAGTTTAACTTATGCGAACATTAATTGGAAGTCAATAGAAAATGCCTTTTAATGTTTACAGATGTTGTGGTTTCGTGGCGGCCCTCAGCACACAGGTAGAGTCAGTGACAGCCGATTGGCCAATAGCACTCTGTGGCTGATAATGAGATTTTCCTGCCAAGGCTGAGTGTGCAGCAAATGCAGGCCAGCTGTGCAAGGGGAGTGTTATGTTTGGATGTGGGCAGGCTTACCTCATAAGGACAGTGGAAACTGCTGCTGGACGGATACTAAAGAGCTTAACTGGCTTTGTGTTCAGCGCTCGCCTTTAAATCAAGACGTCTCATCCACTTCCTGTCAGTGAATAGCTGGCATTCCAAAGCGCCTATGTGTATCGACAAAGCAGCCTGAGGACTCTCCCCCAGACACACTCACACACAGACACGGCCTGCCTCTACTCACTGGGAACACACCAGGAACGCACCGGGAAGGCACGGGGACCACACCGGGAATGTACTAAGAATGCGCTGGGAACTCACAGTATGGAGCAGGAACTCCGAATGCACCGGAAACTGAATGGGAATGCACTGAGAATGCACCAGGAACTCAATGGGGACACTCTGGGAACATACTTGGAAATGCACGGAGACTGACTGAGAACTCATCAGGAACCCCGGGAACACACTGGGATGTTGCCACGAATACCTAGAGAACACACCAGGGCATCACTGTGAACATACCGGGAACTCACTAGGATCTCGCTAGAAACTCATAGGGATCTCGCCAGGAATGCTCCAAGAATGCATCAGGAATGCACTGGGAACACATAGGAACTTCCCTGGAACACACTGGGAATGCCCCTAGGGAAGCATCAAGAACACAGCCAGCAACGGAGAGTGTACTGCTCACAAATGCTGCATGGGCCTTTGGCGTGTGAAACGGCATGTGTGCCACACAGACAGCTCCTCTCCCTTCCCACCCCAACCTGCGTCCTGGAACTGCAAACAGCGACAAAAGCCGCAGGACAGAATCTCTCCGAAAGAAGCATCTGGCTCTAGCCTGTGGTCAAATCTTGGCCAGTCAGTTCAAGGCCAGTCACTGGGAATTCATACCTGCTTGTAGCCAAAGGGCAATGGGCTGTATTTGATATAGCCACACAAACACACTGGGCACTGTATAATGTAAAGAAGGGGTCAGCTGGGTTCATAAATACCCTCAGACAAGCATTGATATCCAGAGAAGATGAGGGCTGGACACCTCATGCTCCACAAGCATCACCATGGCAATGCAGGATGTCCTCCGAGCCAAAAACATACCTCATCTGCTCGTACGTTAGTTATCTGAACATTTATCCCACGGTTTTCTATGGATTTATGCATCTGTGAAGATCTTCCCAGGCATAATCAATAAATCCCTCAAAGAAGTGTGAGATGGCTTTTCAGACAGAGTGAGCGCATAGTTTTCAGGGTGAGATGGGTTTTCAGACAGAGTGAGCGCATAGTTTTCAGGGTGAGATGGGTTTTCAGACAGAGTGAGCGCGTAGCTCTCAGAGTGAGAGCGGAAACCCTCATGGGACGGCAAAGCGTGCAAAGACGTCCAGACTGAGCAAGTCATCATTGGTTTATGTTAACCACATGTGCCTCTCTGAGCTGCACTCCTTAGCATGTAAATCAATTCTACGTAACACAGAAAGGCAAGACAAAATAAACAGCAGGCTCTCCTTTCCTGCAGTACGCCATGCGCAATAATATTTGACTTGAATCACCGGACTTCTAACATTTTTGAATCACACAGTGACCCGTGATTTCCGGCCAAAGAATACTGACTGCTTGAGAGTGAAATATGACAAAGCCTGTGTGGCTACTTGCTGCTTGATTGGGAATCTGATCATCTGACCCTTTCTTATGATTTCAGGTTAGAACATGTGCTATGTGTCTGTGATGTCATCTTGCTGAAAACGTAAAGCTCACAGGTGCCAACACACTTCCCTGAATGTACACACTGGGAGCATGAGGCTAACACTGAGAGCCACACTGTACTGGGCACATAACACTGACAGCCACACTGTACTGGGCACATAACACTAACATTAACAGCCATACTGCACTGGAAGCATATGGCTAAAGCTAGCAGCTACACTGCACTGGGAGCATGACGCTAAAGCTAGCAGCCACACTGCATTGGGAACGAGGCTAAAGTTCACAGCCATAGTGCACTGGGAGCATGAGGCTAAAGCTAACAGCCACACTCCACTAGGAACATGAGCAGAGGTGGACATTTCAGGTCCAGAAAGTATTAGTCCAGACCAAGATTTTGCTTCAACCGACCAAGTGAGTATTCTGTGACAGTGACTGTTTTTGCATAAAACCTTGCTTTTCTTAATGGGCTCCAAAGTTACACTCTAGCATCTCCAAAATCTTTCCATTTTATATGTCGCAGTTAACACAGCTGAATATCACCCCAGCAAAGCTCAGATGCTCAGCTTTAATCACGACACCCCAGGGTTGATGACAGAGGCTCACCATGCACTTGTTGGGCTTCTCCCCGGAGTGGACCCGCATGTGGATCAGCAGCTTGTAGCGGGCATTGAAGGGCTTGTAGCGGCGCACACAGCCAGCCCAGAAGCAGGTGAAGTCCTCGCCCTTGCGCTGGTCGATGTGCACTTTTTCGATGTGCCTCACCAGCTCCTCCTGCTGGCCGTAGGCGGCGCTGCAGTCGATCCAGCGGCAAGCCTGCCGGTCCCCAGGGGCGCCGGCATCCTCCTCACTGTCCGGAGCTCCGACGGGGCCAGGGGCCTTGGCGGGCAGCATGGCAGATACTGGCAGCAGGGAGCCCATGCCTGGACTGAAGTACTGGTGCAGGTGGTATGGCGGGGGGAGGCTGGGCGGTGGCGGCAGATACAGTTCGTCCTCTGCCGGTGAGAGCTCATCGTTGGGCTCCTGTTTCAGGGAGCCGCCGCCACGCTGGCAGCTCGCCAGTAGCCCCGGCTGCACGTTCGGTCGTAGGAAGCCAAGGCCTTCAGCCGGCTCGGCCGCTGCCAGGGGAGGGGGGCGCGGCGGCGGCTGCATGGGGCCCCGGCCCTCGCTGAGACTCCGCTCTGGGTCGCCGGGCTCCGCCGACAGGGAGGACGAGGAAGAGGAGGTGGAGCAGAAGGAGAGCAAGCAGGGGGCCGGCGAGCGGGGCCGTGGGCTGAGTGGGGGCGGGTGGCCAGGGGAGCCAGTCCTCAGGCCGTTGACGCACGCCACCACGGACATCTGCGGGGAGCAGATGATGGCGGTGATATCGATCCCTTCCGTAGCAGTGCCACTGACCGGGGCCGCCGACAGGCCCCGCCTCCTCAGGGCGCCAGCATGCTGAGCCCGCGCCGACTGATGGGCGGGGGACAGAGACCCAGGGGAGGGGCAGCCTTCATTATTAAACGAGCAGGATGACAGTGTGCCCTTGGGAGGGACGAGGCCCCCACCTGTCCCCGCCCCCTCAGCGCAGGGGACGAGTTCGGAGCCTGATGGAGCCCCCAAAGTGGGCTTGTACCGCTCCTGTTTGACGTGCTGCAGCGACCGGCTGACCCCCAGTGCTAGGAATGCTTCCGGGAAGCCGGAGGACCTGCGGTACAGAGGGGGACATCAGGCGAGGAGTGAAGGAGTGTGAGCGGCCCGCTGACGATGGACGGGACCTGCGCCGGGGCAACCCGCCACCTGAGATGGAAATCATTGGGCGAAACATGGCGACCGTCAGCTGGTTCTCAATGCGCCACATCGCAAAGCTGCATGAGGAAGGCGAATGGCGGGGTCGTCCCCCCCACCCCCAAAGTGTACAGGCTCTAAATTACGGATGATGAGGTAATAAAGAATCGCATTCGATCAGGGTGATGTTGTGCTGGTTTGGAGTTACACATTTAAAAAGAGATTTCAGAAAGAGTCGGCAAGCTAAGGGCGATCTGTGAAAGAGAGACTGCCGTGAAGGCCCGAGGAAGCCCCATGCTCTGGGCCCTCGTGTGCTGCATGCACAAAGCTCACTATTATTGTGGGAATCTTCCCAGTATGAATGGGAAGGAGTTCATATTTCCCCATGCACTGCTGTGATCTTTCCCATAATAATTCCTGTCAGTTCCCTCATTATAGATTTAGCATAAGACTCCCATGAGATCTGAGATGGCCCCTCTATTCTTCTCTGTGCATGAAAGGATCACCTTCTTCCAGCTCTCCACCACAGCTGACGGGGCAGCAACAGGTCACTGTAAAATGGGGTTGAGGTGGTGTGACGGAAGAAAGTACAAACGCCCGGCAGCCTATGGTCACCCTGCCAGGCTACAGATGCCTGCCTAGGTACAGACGCCACGCCAGCTTACCGCAACCCTGTTAGCCTACGGATGCCCCACCAGGGTACAGACGCCATGCCAGCCCAGGGTACAAATGCCCAGGCAGTCTACCACCACCCTGTCAGTCTACAGACGATGGTATGATAAAGTGAAACTGCAGGGAAAACCCCACTGCAGCAATATCCAGATCAGCCCACTGAGCCACTTCCAGGAAGAATCCTTTATGAATCATACAGGCCTGCATGTTCAAACAAAATCTGGCTATTTTCAGTACCGCTATTTATCTAGTTAGACTTTCTTTAACAGTGTCAAATTTGATCAAGTCAGAGTACAAACCTGAACAGCCTGTATTAGACATAGATTTGATCATTTATTTCAGGCCAGCTTCCTGCATAATCTCTGGACACAATTTAAACAATGTCCTGGCCGGCCAGCTAATCCTGGTGGGGGCTGCATTTTGGAGGTGCTTAACAAAAACAAAACCCATTTACTCCGTGTAAATGTTACTGATCAGCCCTGGAAAACACATCATCATGTATCACTGCTGTTGTTGTTACCTTGTGTCATGGTGCTGGTTGCCATGGAGACAGAGGTCCGGCGTGGCATGCTCACAGGCAGCCGTAAAATGTGCATCTCCTGGCTGGCTGCCTGCATGCCCAGGCCCCCCCAGGACACACGCTCTATTTGTTGCCCCCACCTCTGGTCCCTCTTTCTTCCCGGGGCAGAAGAGATGGCTGCCCCCGTTACCTGTAACACACGAGAGATGACGTGTCAGGAGAGAGACAGACAGGCAGGCAGGGTGTGGGAACAGCCAGGCAAGCAGGCAGGGTGTGGGAACAGACAGGCAGGGTGTAGGCACAGACAGACCAGCAGACCAGCCAGGTACAGATGCTGGGACACAAGTTCAGAGGGTTCCATGAGTGACTTGCTGGGTGGTATCTCCCATTATGCAGTGCAAAAGGAGGATGTTTCAAAATTGGTTCAATATTGTGTTGGGATAGAGAACATCTTACTGCCAAAGTGATGAGCAGAAACAACATTCTAAAAGTTTGATGTGATTCAGACATCTCAGAACTTGTCAGACAGCTCCCCCCCGCCCCCCAATCGCTGTTATTCATTTTTATGCTTTTCTGTTCTAGAGAAGCAGAACATGGAGATGTCACCATAGGCACATGGGAGAGCCTCAGGGCCAATAAGAAGCGTGTTCGCTCCGCCCCTCCACCCCCACACCCGCCCCGTACAGGATCTCTGGAATCAAAGAGGGACACGAGTCAAACATCTGGACATCTACTGAGCTTGTATGGCCCAGAAACTCAACCTATCATAGAGTCATTTGGTTCTTATCAAAATACTACGGTTCAGTGACGAGACGAGGTGAGGGGGCAGTAGGGAGAGCGAAAGGCAATACCTGGCCTACCGGGCGGGATTTCACCCGCTTAACTCAATTTCCCCTAATTCAATTCAATTCAATTCAATGATGTGACCGATGGCGACATTGGCCTGACGCTGGGTTATTAATGCGGGAGCCCAAACATGTCTCAGCCAGTCAGAACCTGGGATGTGCCGCACTGCACCAACCCGCGTTTGGCATTCAGCTGATTACACCCACGGCCTCTTGACCCGCGTTTTCGCTTCCGGGGACGCTCCTGCTGTAATGCCCGGGGCAACAAGTCGTCAGCTATACTGGAGAATAATCAGCAAAGACAGAAATGACAAAAAAAAAAAAATGGTAACACAACCTTTTTACAATGTTCCTGCACTGCTCCGGGCCTCATGGAGTCTGCGCTTCTGTCATCTGGGAAAAATCAGGACGACTGCGCTCGGCTGCGCAGGAGTGACACCTGTCACCGATCACCACTAGCATTCCGATTCGTGATAAACACTTGCATTCCTGGGAGCCTACCGACCGCTAGCACTGCGGACATCATTTCCGGTCTGCTCCTAAATCACCCAGCATGCCCAGGTCACATGACAGACAGCCCCCCGCAGAGCAGAAAGACACCCTCTGTCTGTTTGTTCTGCATTAGCGGTCTGCTTTCCTATATTCAGAAATAAGATGAAGGATCTTCAAATATAACATGTAGCTCATCTGTTAATATTAACAGGAGGTTGTTTGTTACTGGGTTATTTTTTATTGAGGTTATATTACAGAGACCTGTGGGCACTGTCAGGACACACTGAGGAACCCTCAGGTACTGATTCTTATGATGTCACGGTGGGAGGAGCCTGCAGTTCATGGTCACTGTCTCTATGTCCTCTCCACCCCTCACTACACTGTGACCATGGTTGCTAGGTAACCAGACACAAACATACACACACAGATTAGGTATCTATATTTTTTTAGGGACTCTGCATCTATGAGTAAAACTCTCATCCCAAATATGACCTTAACCGCTACCCAGCCCTATCCTTAACCATAAGTATCCAATCAAAATACAAGGCTTTTGGCATTTTTTATTTTTTGTTTTCAATCACAGATTTTTTATAAAATTGAGTTTCCCCTTCCAGGGGGCGAAAAATGGTTCCCATAAGGTTAAGACAACAGGTTTTTATAACATTGTGGGGACATTTGGTCACCAAACTGAAAATATTCATAACACATGCAGACACACAGACAGAGAGAGAGAGACACACACAGATACACACACAGCACAGCCTCATCATCTAAGCACAGGCAGGGAACGGACACGGCATTGAAGGTTCAGAGATAGCTGAGCTGAAACAACGTTCCCACAATGCCACTGCGATGTTCCGCATAAACCAGGCTCCAGCTAAGATTACAGCACTACAGAGCATCACATAAAAGCTTTATAGAGCTCCGCATGGAACATTAAAAGAAAACAGCCTATATATTAAAATAAACATTTCCGTCTGAAAGAAAAAGGCCCTTTTTAACTTTTGAAGTTTGCTCAGCTTGGCAGAAAGACAACATCAGTGCCCAAAACATCTGGGTTTCCATATGAATATTTATTTCAAATTGCTGTCATCGGTGAAACCGTGAATAGGCAGAAATCACATGGGTCCATGCTTGAGCCGACCAATGAAAGCGAACCATCAAAAGCAGCCAAAGGCCAGAATGGCAGGCCTCTAGCTCGTGCACCATCGGTCCCCATCACCGTTCTCCTCCTCACAGCTTACAGGTAGAGGTCCATCTGCAGCTTCATAGTGATAGGAGCCGTGTGGATTCACAGTGATGGGGGGGTCCGTGCGGCGTTACGCTGATTTCCGAGTGGCGTTACGCCGATGG
>JABFEA020000046.1:808130-820450 GCA_019775915.2 Cyphomyrus plagiostoma
CCCCCCCCCCCCCCCCCCCCCCCCCCCCCCCCCCCCCCCCCCCCCCCCCCCCCCCCCCCCCCCCCCCCACAGTCATGCTGTTTTGGCTGCCTCCCCCCACCCCTACACTGGATCCCCACCTCACACATTGGCACCATCAAGTCACTTACAGATAATTTCCCCCAGATTGGCTCCGGATGAAACAACCATTACCTGCAGCTTCCAAGGCTTCCCGGCAGCCACTGGATGGGTGATCAAAGAAATCACCTCCACAGCGCCCCCCACTGACCCTCTAGCAGACTCAAAGGGCAGCAGTCATGGGTTATGCTATATACCTTGGACTGCAGTAAGAGAGCTTGCTTGCGCACCCATGGATGTTGGGAGTCACACGGGAGACAGTGACAGACGGCAGCACCAACACGCCACAGCTGATGTCTGAATCCCTCTGCATTATGGGCTAGAAAAGGCTATGAAGGATGCAGGTCTTTCTGAAGCAGCTGCAGTGTCTCTCTACTTCCTGCTACTACATGGGGCAAACTAACCGCCGCTAACCGCCCACCTTGTTCCATCTATCCTGCTGCCCTCGTGGGACCTTCCACATCTGATGTGCAGATGGGCCTAGCATCATTAAGTGTAATTGCTGATAATCTCAGTTGATCGTTTATTTCGGCGACACGTCATTCTGCCAGATTCTGGGCCGGCCTCCTAAGCTGCCTCATGGTGCTTTACCTACGGCATGGCAGTGCCGGTGGATGCCGTCAGACTGGTCACAGCTTAATGATCGCTGCTTCTCTGAGATGTCAAAAATGCGAAGCAGATGTTATGGGCAGTCTGCGCTCTCACTGCAGGCTGCATGCACTCCCTTCACTGTGATCGCCATGCATTCCCTTCTCTGCGTGCTCCGTACGCTCCTTTGGCTGCGTGCTCCGTACGCTCCTCTTGGGGACCATGCCAGGGCTGACAGTTCGATGCTTCCGGAAAGCCTCGATGACATACTAAGGTCCTCGGTGTTGCTGTTCAGCCAGTTAATAATGACCAGGTCTCCCTACCAAATCTTGCAGGTCATGGACAGGCATGCCTAGTCAATGTCATAGCTGCACTCTCCCACCTGCCTCATCATCGCTGCTTACCGCATGTGTTGTGTATTATGCATGAAACTCGGCCAATGAGCCAGTATTCTGAGGCCTGCAAAACACCAAAACCGGCTGCGGTCTGTGTGTCCACATCTCTGGGCATCATTCAACCTCAGTCACCCGGCACTAGGGGGCACAGTGTTAGAGGTCAGGAGCTCACTGAGCGTGCTCAGTCACCAGGACTGACAGGACACAGGAAGCTGCCGCTGTAAGCTTATAATGCACATTATATTGCCTGTGTTGGCAAATGGACCCCCATCTTTTACAGAACATATTTGTTGTCTTAGGCATGTGCTTATTCTAGGAATGCTATGGGTAAAAGTCAGACAGAAGCAGCCAAGCACAGAAAGGATTCAGTGAGCAAGAGCATATTACTGAAAAGTTAACTGGTCAGGTAAAAGTCAGGTAGAAGCAGCTGAGTGCAGAGGGATAGATAGCACAGTACATCAGACTGATGGCTCAGGTAGATCTACACGCTTCTCGCTGCCCCCTAGGGGCACTTCACTGCTATCACTGCATCACTAATCAGTCCTGAGAGACTCAGACACCTCCCATCAGTCTGATGACGTTGATATATAATGATACAGAAGAGACCTTTGCATTGTGTCACTTTCCGATGCATTATATAACAATGGGAAGCTACAAACGACTGTACCCAGAAGCTGGAAAACAAGAGACATACAGAGAGATGGAGAAAGAGTACAGAAGGATTTTCTCAGGGACTTGCTCTCCTTTTTAAAACTGTGACTTGCAGTATTTTGAAGGTTCAAGGTGTTTCCACACACCTGAACCGCTGACAGGTGCGTTCACATCCCCGACACCTGAACCGCTGACAGGAGCGTTCACATCCCCCACACCTGAACCGCTGACCGGAGCGTTCACATCCCCCACACCTGAACCACTGACAGGAGCGTTCACATCCCCCACACCTGAACCGCTGACAGGAGCGTTCACATCCCCCACACCTGAACCACTGACAGGAGCGTTCACATCCCCCACACTGAACATCCATGGTAAAGCAGCAATGAGCCTCAGAGACCAGAGGGACCACAAGAACACATACGAATCCCTCCGAGTTGTGGGAGTGCCACCTTGCTGGCAGGCTGTTCATGTCCCAGCAGCCCAGTGCCATGTCACCCTTGATAACTGCAGAGAAAAGCCCTATGATCTCAGAGGCTTGCCGAGAGAGCATCTCCCTGGTCATCGACACTCTCTGACCTCCAGCTAAGGTTACATTCACCTTGGTTCGAATTAACACTTTAGGTTGGCACATGTCACCACCTGCTGGTCACAGACTGTCACTTGTGGCTTCCACAGTCTTACCTCGGACAAGGCAACGTTGTCCTGGCAAGATTGTTGTGCCCTTTTTATGGTACATTATGAAGCACCACGTGATTTTTGTAATGTAAAAACTCTAATCCTCCCTATAGGTCACAGAGCCCCCTATAGGGCACAGAGCCCAGGTAGCCAGCATGACAGAGCAGTGGGCAGCAGCCCCCCCACTACCCCTGCTGAGACACAGAGAGCTTTGGGTGAGCAGAGAGATCAGAGGCCTGCAGCCTCCTGTGCGCTTAGCGGGGCTCTTTGAAGGGCCCTCTGAAGGCCACGTTGATTGGGCTCCTGGCATGGAATACTGTGCTCCTGGGCCTCCGGTGATTCCGTTTATGGAAACGGCGCCGTGCCGATCGGGAACATCACGCCGTATCACGGCAACAGCCTGACTCAGGAGCTGCCCCCCCCCACCGGCCAGGTCTTAGTATTTACAGGAGAGCCCAAATCTGTGAGAAAATGCAATTGGATGCAGATGGCAGGAAATTCCAGCAAGATGACAGCGGCCAAATACAAACCACAGGAGGTGGAAAAGGGCCGGAGATGTGCCGGGCGGCTCAGACGTGGGACACACGCATGCCCCGCCCTCTCCTCTAAGGCGACTCACCGATTTGTAACCGTTTCATATTTAAGAGGTTCATAACGACGTCCTGCAAAAACGCTGCTTGGAAGCCTGAGTCATTAGGAAGCGATTTCAGCAGCTCACAGAGAGCGGCTTAAAGTGCTTGTAATTGCAATGTAATTAAATGGAAATACCATTTGAAAATGATTATTTTGTTGCCAGAGAACTGTAGCACCTATTACAATTCTCAGAGGAAATGCTTCTTAATGCTCACGGCGAGAGGCACTCACGTGAGAAAATCTCACTCTTGTTTCTGTAATGACTGATTTTCTCTAGAGGAAAAAAGTATCATATTAAAGTTAAATGTTCAAAGTGCCGTCTGTAATTTGGATTTTATGATCTCTGTTCAGCATAAACGGAATACTTTTAATTCAGTTTGCTGAGTAACAAGGATTAATCAAACATGGAAATGTGATTACTCACATTTAACTGGTCTTATTTAACTCCGGAACAAGTTTTTAAACTAAATACTCAGCCAATAATTGTAAATTTTGATTTATCTATTTACTCATTTCCTGACATTTTCAGGTCCACGCCAACTGGGTGAAGTGTTATGATCAAAGCACACAGACTGGGGACTTTGATAAATGTTCACGACGTCATAATGTGCCCGAACATCCCAGAGTGATTCCTTTGGTGAGGCATTGGGGCGGAATGACGCAATGCACTGCAGCAGATCATCACCGCCACACTTCTCCTAAATCACCCGGCTTGGAAGCGGCGTCCAGCTCAGAGAAGAAACACTGCTTCAAAACCAAGGAAACGATGTCATTCAACACATCAACGGTTCAGATGGGGCTCTGTGCCATCAAAGGAACAGGGGATGAATAGCCAACGCGAAGGAACGGTCGGGTTTGGCTGGGGCTGCAGAAAAAGGCAGACTCGCAGGACAAAGGCCTGAGCTCAGACACGCTGGGGATGTGCACTGCTCCCTCCCCACATGCCTCCGTGACCCTCAGAGGACCTTCTGAATAGAAGGGCGAAAATGGTGTGTACAGTGTTTCAGCGCAAGGATCCAGAGCTGACATCAAAGAGGTCATCCGTGAGGTCGGCATTTCACCACACGTGAATAATCCCCTCTGAGGCACCCGGCCGGGTGTAACGGTCGAGTCGCTTTTCAGGATATTCACACGCCATCCTCACACGCCATCCTCAGCGATCCAGCGATACGCCAGCTTAGGGGAGCATAAAACTGACATCAAAGATGACAGGATGAGATCTCCATCTGAGCTGGACCTGAAGCTCACATGCATTGATGTCAGGACTAAATCTGCTGTTTTAACGGTGAAGCTGATTTTACCAGCAATAGTGGAAATTTCCAGTATATAAGGCTCCCACAGGGGAATTTTATGACTGCATATTCTCATGTGAGTGCAGGGAATCACGGGCATTTGGGTTTATTTCCTTTCCCGTCTTATTTCACGCTCCCCCTAAGTTCCTGACGTTTTCCGGTGAACACAGACAGTGCACATCTGAAGCATGGTAGTGGTGAAATTCCCAGGAGACACACAGACATACAGAAATGCAGACAGACAGACACACACACACACACACACACACACACACAGACAGACACAGAAACACAGACAGACACACAGACAGACACACAGACAGACAGACAGACAGACAGACACAGACACACACACACAGCTACCATGAGGACTTGTGTACTTAGCAGGCAGTTTTCACTGGTTTCTGTCACAGACAGACTTGCACACGTCTACCAGGGGAGTCAGCTGCTCGGATGCCTATACTTCATTTTTTCCATTTATCTTTTTTTCAGAAAGCAGGGAGAAATCGAGGGTTGAGGGCCTTGCTCAGGGGCCCAAAGAACAAAATCACTCTGCCAACACGGGGACTTGAACCAGTGACCTTCAAATGACAATCACAGCATTTTAGCCCCCTGAGCTGCAGAGCACGCTCCAGGTTCAGGGGCTCTGACAGGGCTGCCGTCAGGACCTCTGAGCCGGACAGACTGTGGCATGACAGCACTCTCTCTCATTTCAGCATCTCCTTTGAAGCAGGAATGTTCCGGCATTACCAAGACCTTCTAAGCAGCGACTCAAAGGGCTGGATCATGAGTAAGAGAGGAACATCTGCGAGACGGGGTTAGTCACCTCGCAGCAGCAGCCGGCGGCCGTCAAACCTCCGCGCTCCCGTTCACAAAGGAACCATTGATGAGATGGTTTGAACAGTGTTCCTGTAACGTTTGTTAGAAACCAAACAGGCCTGTATGACAAAGAATGTGTTATGATACCATACTGCAGCCAGTGGGCATTTCAGAGCCTTGCAGAGGGGGGGGCTGGCTTCGCATCTCTCCGCCAGGAGAAGCTTTTTGTTCAGTGGAGCGTGGGGACGGGTGGCGAGACAAGCAGGTGAGGCCAGGGTCATGGACACCGTTAGCCATTCCTGCGGTGCCCCCCCGGTGGGGGGTTTGAGGATGAGAAAGCCACGGTGGATGCCGTGAGGGTATTGGGGGGCCAGCGAGCAGAGGACGGAAACGTGGCAGCTCATAGCGTGGGGAACACACACATTACAGAAACACGGCAGCCGTCAGGCCTACTGGGGGAAGGCTGGGCCCTCCAGTGCCCAGCCCGCCTGCCAGCCGGGTCTCCAAGCCCATAAAAGGACCCCCCCCCTTCCATTTTCCTTTCCCGAATCTAGCTTTGAAATGCAAATGTCTGTTTGCTTAGCAGGAAATAACGTAAAACGAAAGAAAGATCTTAGAAGAGAAAACTGTAAGTGAAATCTGAATTTGACATTGGAATCCATTTTCCATGACCCGTAAGAAACAGGAACAATCCCGGCAGTCTGGAGTTACGCATAACCCGTTTCGAGGTGCACAGTCACCTTCAGCGGAGACACGGCATCCATTTCTGAAGTGAACTTTCTGCTGGTACCGTAAACGACGGAAAGGCACCAACATAAAAATAAGCAACGCGACTCAAATATGTTGCCACAAATATTTGTGTCTGGGAGGAAGTCGGGCAGAGAGGCTGCACTCTCAGTAGGCTGCTGACGTCAGCGCCACAAGGACACTTTTTTTTTTTTTAAAGTTACGGAGCCGCTGGGTATCCGTGACAACCGTGCAGTGTAAACGCATCACATTCACAGGAATTCCACATGACTTCACTTCCCATCCCGCAAAGCCGACCCAGCGCCTTTAAAGCAGAGTCCAACTCAAACTGTGCAGCCACATTCCTCTGATGTGCAAGAAAACACCCAGCGGCACTGTGCGGATCTAAGGAGCGTCAAGAGCCACGGTGGGGTGGGGGGGGGCGCGGGACATCGCCTCTTTCATCAGGCCCCCAGTGATGGCGACCTCCTTTTTAGTTTTTCGTTATAGAAAAGCTTCGAGAGAGGCTGCACGTACGGACTTAACGGGACACAGAAAAACCCGCAGAGAGAAAAGAGTAAACAGAGTCATCACATGTAGAGTGACAGACACAGCACAACTACGCAAGAGGAGCACATCACTCTCCCCGTGTTTTGGGCAGGTCTCTTTTGAGAGCAGGAGAATGTAAACAGAGGCAGAGGCAGAGAGCGAGGGAGGCAGAGAGCGAGAGGCCTGGACTCTTGATTGGCAGTTCCATCACTCAGAGTTCAGCCTGTAATTGCAGTCCCCACATCCGCACCCTCCCCACCATCGACGACCGCCCCAGCACACAACACTTCCCAGGCACGGGGATGGGGGGGCCTTTCACATGGAAAACACTCCAGTGAGCAGCTGAGGCACTCGTCTCCCCCCCCCCCGGAGGAAACACGGTGTGGGTCAGTAGGACTACCTCTAATTAGCAAGCGGTTTTCCGTGAATGTTTAAAGCCATTAGTGACTGCTGAGCTCGTCTCCAGCGGCTGTGCAACACCCCCCCCCCCCCACCAACCACCATACTCACCCGACCCTGAGGCGATCACCAGTGATGCAAGCGACTCACCCGCCCCTCACTGTAACAGTACACAGCCCCCTAATTAGCGTCAGCCTACATCAATTAACCACAGTGCTCACGGCCGCTACGCTGGGCCCGCTGACGGAAAGCACCGTGACCCGATCATGTTCCGCATCCCAGCGGCATTAGGGGAGCAGAATTACAGAACTGCCCTGCGCCAAAGTGCCCCCCACAGAGGGGAGGCCACCCCACGCAGCTCAGGCTTTGCTTGGTGTGATTTGTTTTTGTTGGAGAGTGAGGAGAGGGTTCATACCAAACAAATTACAGCTGACACTTTCCCAGTGACCAATGAGAAGGACCACTGCAGACATTCGGTCCAGCCCCGCATCTAATCTCCATATCCATTGGTTTAAATTGTAGCAGTGCATGGTGCGCTTGGTTTAAGAGGTGAACACAAGGCAGTGAGTCACCCGATTTCTTCATGAAGCACTGCAGCACAGAGCAAGCAAAGCAGAAGAAACGAAGAAGGCCTGAAGGACCTGAGGGATGTGAAGGATGATAAGAACGTAGGGGATATGAGGAACCTGAAGGATGTGAAGAACCTGGGGATATGAGGGATGTGAAGGACATGGGCGATTTGAGGGCCATGAAGAATGTGAAGGATGATAAGAACGTAGGGGATATGAGGACATGAGGGATCTGAGGGATGTGAAGGACATGGGGATGTTAGGGACAAGAAAGATGTGAAGGACATGGGGCATCTGAGGAATATGTATTACAGGAGGTCCATCGTGATGACCGCCTGCCTGAGGCCTTCCCCCTGTTGTAATATTCAGCGAGTGTAGCCTGCAAGCCAGGCTGACGTGCAGCACTTGGGTTTGCTGGAATCGAGTCGTGTGCAGAGCACAGACCAGCAGCACCACAGGCTTCCAAAAGCCCCAGCAGGAAGGTGACTGATGACACCTCCCAGGAGACATTACATCTGCCCTCCACTAAGCACCTGGCCCAGACCACACAGAAGATCCACCATAAAGCGTCTCGGGTCATTGCACTGTGCTCAAGATTTCATTTTCGATTCTGCACAAAAGAAAACTTTGACACATTGTGTAATCAGTGTGTCCTGGTGCACTGCTGTGCAGTGGGGTGGGGATGCCTGGTTTGAGTTAATCTGAGAACTTGAAAATGCACATTTGCTCAGTATGTGTCTCTGATTTGTGGCAGGGAGCAAACAGGCTGGTCATTTCCTGCTCTGTGACACTGAGGCTTCACTCACACAGCTTAATCCATCATTAGCCAAAAGGGCTAAATTAAAACCAACTGTGCAGAACAAATCAAACAATATGTCCAGGGAGGAATTTGCAGATAAAAGATTTTCCACCTGGCTCGTTTTGCGAAAGATAGAGCCAGTTCTTTACCAGCTGACCATCATGCTCCTCATCACTGTGAAAAGGGACGGAGTTTGTAAGCAAAGAAATCAGCTTTGTCACACGTATTAAAAGTGTGAAATAAAGTTCATGCATAAAGCTTGGATCAGCTGCATCTTTTATTTTTTATTGTATTTTCCAAACATAAATTAGCAGGTATTCATGCAAAATCTGCTCCTGCTTTAACCTTCCGCAGAGAGCACCACAAGAAGCCACAATACAGAAAACATGATCATGTGATTGACGGTACTGTCAGGAGCCCTAGAGGTGCCCCTGCTGGGGCTAAGGTTACCATTCACCTGCATTCTTACAGATGCAATGGAACGATTGCCTGAACTGGGAGGAAGCTTTGCCACATCTACGGATTGCTGGGCTTCAGAGGGAGTGCGCGGTACAGGGGTGGGAAGAGTGCACACCCCCCCCCCCTGCCCGCCTGGCCACGTTAGGAGAACCGTTTCACTGCTAAGCTCCTTCGCGCTCCTGTCAGTTAGGCCATTTGCGAGCCCAGGGCATTACACCACTCCCCAGATAAGCTCCAGAAAGACAGAGACAAGCCAAACGAAAGTGACGTCAGAAGCCAGTGACAAGCCGTGACCTGGAGTTAAACTGTGGGGCGAGTCCCACACGCAGCTCATCTCAGGGGGCCGGAAGCGCAGATGGGTGCTGATCTCACACTCAGCCCGGCACACGAGGTATCAATATTCCTCCTGGTCCAAAGTGGGGATGCACGCCGCCCCCCTGCTTTCTGTAAAAGCATTAAATGGCAAGAAATAAGCATTAGCTCAATCTGCCACTATAAGGCTCCTCCGTTATAAATTTCAGCAGAGAGAAATTATTCAGTAAAGCATCCTGCGGCCTAGTGCCTCATGGGAAATGAAGCTCTGTCCAATCACGGGAGGGGGTGGGGAGAGTATGCCCTTCCAGCGAATACCAGCCGGGACCAGAGCCATCTACACTCCTGCGCATGCAGCGTCAAGCCACAGGGGGCAGCACTAAACTCTGCACTCACATCCACCAACACCAATCACTGTTTTACTGACTGCCGTTCTGAGGGGCATTTCTGTGTTCTGACTCCTGTGAGGATGGCACTGCATGTCTCTACCTAGCAGAACGTTCTAGAAGGGGCTCAGCAAGGTCGCAATCCTAGAATGCGGCTGCATCTGCCACAGTGCCATGGGGACAGTCAGGACCACATGGGGTTCCTCATTGGTGCCAGTGTCACCCAAATGGAGGAGTTGCGACCCCAGCATAGTGTGGCTACTCACTGATGCCAGTCTCTCCAAAATGAAGGGGTCGCGACCCCAGCATAATGTAAGTCCCAATGTTAATGAAAGCCAATGTTATAAAAGGGCTTAGGCAGTAGTGTCCTGCAGCTACTGCTCCTAACAGCTCCTGCTAAAAGCCTGTAGAATGTGACTCTGAGTGACTCTAATAAACTGTCATCCTCTTTAGACATTCCCAGAAAGCGGCTGAAGCCACAGTTGGCCGTCCTGAACGCAGACTGGCTGTGGGCACATGACACACACACACCGTGCCAAGGCAGCCTCCTACGCCCACCTCTGGCCTGATGGGGGCATGGTGATCTGTCACATACACCTAACTCATTCACTGAAGGTACGCCACCTGCCGTGGAGACTGGGGGGAGACTGGAGACTGCCATGGACACAGTGAAAAGCACAAAGCCATCCCCCCCAGGAAGCACTGCCCCCCTGGGACCTCACAGAAGGCTCAGGCATCACACCTTGTCTCGCTGATTTCTGGAATTCCAGACAGAAATCCGGTATTCCTGCCCATTTGGGAGCTGTGCACAAACCATCCCACTGTTTCCCAAAAAGCATTTTCCACACGCAGGCTCATTATGTTGTTGTATGGAGCCTGGACTTCATCCTTCAAGAGCAGAGAACAACTGCTTCTTCTAGAATGCTGGATATTTTATTAATGAGCAGTAATAAACTTTATAAGCCATGCTATTACAGTGTATAATGGTCTTTCATAGGCAGTGGGAGCGGCCCAGCCCTGAGCTGCCTCCGGGCTGCTTTCCCCTGGAGCTAATGAGGGTGTAAAACACCGGTGAGGAAGTTCCTCTGCCTCTATGCATGGGGAAGTCATGCAGAGCACCAGAGCACTCGACATGATCCCGGCTGCATGGCCAGCGCTCATGTTTCAGGCCAGTTAGCCGTCAGGACCTTACCCTGCTTAGCATTAGCCACTGGGAAGCAATAGCATCAGTGACAGCAATAAAGCGAGTACACCAGGGCCCCCCTACAGTGCGGGGCCCGAGGCTCTTCCCCGGAGCGGCTGCCCGAGCTTTAGCGCTCATCGGTGCGGATCTCTGGGGACTGCGGGCCTTTCGGCAATGGGGTCACTTACTGCAATACAAACGGCATCCACATTTCCCAGCATGCCCCTCTGGAGGCCAGCACGGGGACACTGCAGATGGCTGTGTTTATAGGAACATATATTACAAATGCAGATTTTTCTCTAATCATTTGAGGGACCGGTAAGCCAACAAAAGCAGGTGGCAGAGCAGAGGAGTAAATCAGAGAGCACTTCACAGCACCACCAGCAGGGCGGCGGGCGAGTAATGCAGAGTGTGAGAGGGCTCCACACGTGCACGTACTCACCCACCCACACACACACACACACACACACACACACACACACACAGCTCCTCCCACGGGACAGTCACCCAGCCACAGTGGAGCCTCAGACCCAGCACTGACATTGACACAGCTGGGAATTCATTGGAGGAACTCAATTAAGTAGAAAGTAACTCTGTGAACCCTGACTGATACAAATCCCCCCCCTCCAACCGGTACCCCCCTTCTCACAACCGGAAAGGTCCCCTGACTAGGACACCCCCCCACTAACTAGTATGCCCTCTAATCAGTGTACCCCCTTTCACCAACCAGTACACCAGTCGGTACACCTCCCCCACCACCACCAACCAGGATGCCCCCTGACTGACATGCCCCCCCCCCCAGGCCAACGACTAGTACGACGAACCCAATCAGGATGCCCCTCTCCTCCCCCACCAGGACGCCCCCTGACCAGTGCACCCCCCTCCACTGACAGATAATACTGCCCCACCCCCCATGTGTAGTGCACCCTCAGCCAGCCTCTCCTTGGACGCCTCCTCCTCCTGCCGGCTGTCAGCACTCTGTGCAGCATGAACACAGCAGTCAGACAGAAAGAGCAGAGGCAGCACTGACGTGACACCATCACCAACCGGCATCTGCAGGCTGGAAACAAGATGGCGGCAGTGTCTGCCGGGGGGGCTTGGACTATATTTATGGGAAAATAGACATTCCTGTCCCAAATACTTTCCTGCTTAGCGAATGTGCTTTGGGGGGGGGGGTCCGTGCACCACAACAAAATGATCCTCCTGCTTTATGAATCACGGAAATGTCCAAGATCAGCCAGGCTCACCAGGCAAGACCAGATCAGCCAGGTCTCACTTCAGCAGGCGTCCGCTCTGGGGAAGTGGCAGGGGCCAGAGCACGCAGTGCCCCCTGGTGGCACCCCCTGGTGGCACCCCCTGGTGGCACCCCCTGGTGGCACCCCCTGGTGGCACCTGGCCAATCAGCACAGTAAAGCCCAAGCAAAGCCAGTTTGGGGACTGGGAGGGGGGGGCGCTGAGCAAGACGTGCCTGGCTGTGTCTGACTGCGAGAGGGTGTGCGACTGCGTGGGGGGCGTGCTTGTGGAGGCGGGTTAGAGGAAATTATGACTGTTTGCCCCAGTCCAGGCTCCAAAGTTCTTTACTCATCGTTTAAAAAAGTGACCGTGCTGCCAAATATGTGCGTTGGAGCCCTGGGTGTCAGCAAGGCCTTCGAGGGACCGGAGCTCAGCGCCTTCCAGGGTACAAACAGGGCCTTCGAGGGACCGGAGCTCAGCGCCTTCCAGGGTACAAACAGGGCCTTCGAGGGACCGGAGCTCAGCGCCTTCC
>JABFEA020000046.1:820550-848906 GCA_019775915.2 Cyphomyrus plagiostoma
AGGGTACAAACAGGGCCTTCGAGGGACCGGACCTCAGAGCCTTCCAGGGCACAAACAGGGCCTTCGAGGGACCGGACCTCAGCGCCTTCCAGGGTACAAACAGGGCCTTCGAGGGACGGGACCTCAGCGCCGTCAGCATTTTTCCTAGAAGCTTCTTTCTGAATATCCTCATTGAAGCAGTCGGCCCACGTTCAGCAGGTAAGGAAAGGAAATTGTGAAGAAACCTCCTTTCAAAATGCGATATTATTCCGCAGTCAGGAGACATGTTTTTCTTTCAATGTTCAATATTTTCTTTGCTGGGGGGCACATGTATTTACAGGGCAGGAACTCCGGCAAAAATACACCATCTACGATTTCACATGCTCTCAAACAGCCCCATGGCTTCCAAAGCAAACCCATCTCCCCAAAGATGCTGAAGTAGCCCAGCAGAGCAGGATTTCTGAGTGGAAGCGCTCTACGGTACTCTGTGACATTCCCGACCAGGAGCCAGCAGCCGGACCAGCATAAACATGCACCCGCTCCCCTCGTCAGTCCACCAACTGCTCCCCGAGTTTGGGGACATAGGTGCTCCCTCTCTGTGAAGGAGGGAGTGACTACAGCAGCCCTGCAGGGGCGTTTTGCCAAGCGTGACCCTACGACATGCCCCCCCCAGGCCACTGAGCCACCACACGGATCAAGTGGTCAGCAGCGATCCACAGGGGGGCCGTGGCTTCACAAAAACACAGCAGCTTCAAAAATTTGATAAATATGCATTTCAGAAATACCACCAGCAGGCGGGTACAGAGGTCCTACCCCCTACAGGACACAGGCAGTACTGACGTCTGTTCACTGGCTCTAAGCTGCAGAGGCCTAGAGACCATGGCATACTGTGGGTCACGCTTCATATTCTGTATGATGCCTGCGATGTTACTGCTCACAACATGAATATATAGTTTTACAATGTATATGGGTATATATGACTGCATACCAACATTCACAGTGAGAGCTCCACCCATATCGCTATTCCTGTGAATAAACACAGACACACACAGACAGGTGCGTAAGTCTGAGGGCGGCAGGAGTAATTCTGTCCGTCGCTGAGGCCAGGCGGCCAGGAGCGATGCGAAGCAGCAGGCCAGACAGCGGGGGCTGAACCACACACAGTCGGCTCCTTCCCTTCCTGACCGGAAGATAGATCAGGAGGCACCGTGAATGCGTCAGGGCCACACAAGCTTCCCCGATGCATACCTAGACCCGCCTCCAGGGGGAGTCGCAGTGACAGCTAAGGGGCAGTCTAATTTACTACCCACAAGTGGCTGGCGTGTAATATTTCACAGTCGACTAAATACTTAGATTTAAAGAATCTCATTTTGCTGACAGGAAAGGTAAGTGTGACGTCTGCAGCCACACACACCCTTAAAGGGGCATTAATTTATTCACATGTGGGTTTTCTCCTGACTGCTTCCCTCAGCCCAACCCAAAGAGATGCGTCCAGGTGAATGTCTGTCCCTTGTATGTGCCCCCCCACCCCCCCACGAGAGGGCTATGGTTTTTCAGGAGCCATAGTGACTATTCTGCTCTTTCCCCCCCATGATGCACCATGGTACCACAAGGCTAATCCAGGTTTTAGGGGATGTCGGTCACCACGACATCCTGCCTGTCCACAGACCGCAAGCCACCGCAACCAGAGGCGCGTGTATCCGGCGGTGCGGGGCCCAGCCCAGCAGAGCACAGGGAGGGCCACCGGGAGCATGGCACCTCCTGCATGAAAAACACACTTGTAAAGAGAGTGAAGAATGCAGAGAAAGTGGAGGAGCCTCGCGTTTCGGAGCATTTCTGGGAGGGAGGGAGGGAGGGAGGGAGAGGCGATGCACTGTCATCCCGACATGCAGGCAGTGGCTGGGCGTTGATGGAATCACTGCCAGGGGGCTGATCCCAGTGACTTGCTGCTGTTCAGCAGAGCCTCAGACTGAAAGGTGTTTCCACAGCACTTACGGGGCAAAGCTAAAGAAAAATAACCCGGACTAGCCGGCCGTAGCAGCTGACACAGTCCTGACCTCACAAAAGCATGTTTCTTTAAAAGTAATAATAATAATTACAAAAGTAACATTAACAAAATTACAACCCTCTCATGTGTTGAAGCTGAAAAATACATAGATGTTCAAATTATATATTTTAGTTGGAAGAGAAGCGACATTGCAGGTCCAATTACGATGCGAAAGCATATAAATGCGGTATTCCCATACACACATATGGCTCACATTTCGTCTGGAATAAAATAATAATCAAATTCGCCAAGCTGCCCCTCACAAAAGGCACATGTAATTACTAATATGCTTTGTATAAGTATAATTTCGGGCAAGGGAGTAACGCCACCGCTATCACTCAACAACATGACCGCCGGCCTTTTAAGAATACAGGCCCCGTCGCAGAGAAGGCTGATTTACTCGGCGTGACTTCGGCAAGGTCCGGGAAAAATAAGCAACAAATAAATAATAGCCGATTATACCTAGTAGGCCTATACGGCGTCCGACTCACGCTACTTATACCAGATAAGAGCCTGTAGATACATTTCGCAATTATTTTTTTATATGAACATTAACAGATTAAGTAAACGATTCGCTGTGCAGGAGATGATATAATCTTGTGTCGAGGGTATATTTGAACAAATCTGCAGTCTTTCATCGGAAAACCGTTTCAGACGTTTAATATATGATATCTACGCTATAATTTTATATTTACATTTGTAAAATATATATTTGTAATACGTTTAGAAATATTAACAACCATTAAGACATAATACTTATGTATTACGTATTACATTGGTCTACGTAGTATTTTCGATTCAGAGGAGCATATGACATAATAGACGATAGCTTCTCATTTACGCGCCGGCTCTGAGATACAGGAAAACCTGGAACCGCTTTTCAAACCTCAAGTTAATTTAAATTCAAATAAAAATACATTTTATTAGAACCATATATCCCAAACTGGCTATAAATAACTACATTTAAATAAACAGTGGCTCCAGAATTATTTAAAAAAACAAGCACAACTTTGTTTTTACAGTAAATAGAAAATTGACTGTTTTAATGTCGGTCCGGACTGAAATGTCACTTGAAAAACAGCAATAAGATGCAGTAAAATGTCCGAAGGTGAAATAAATTTGGCCTTTACTGGGAAAACTTTAGAAGTGAGCTTGATCATAACTGGTCATGTTTGGTGTCATTTGCAGCTGTATTTAAAAAAATAAAAATATGTAATTAAAAGTTACATAAGCAATCCCCGTGTTTCGTGTGATTTAAAGCGGTTTTAATGCCCAGAGCTGTATTTGTGTAAACTGCGTGTGTCGGGAAGAGCACAGGTGCCTGCCGGGTCGAGGCTCGAAACACTGGGCGCCTCGGAAACTTTACCGGCCTGTATATATACGTTCAAGAAACCGGAGAGGGCACCAGATTTAATAAAAGTAAATAAATAAATCAGTATACAAATATGAACCTTAGTAAAACGTGCCTCTATTGCAGTAGGCCTATATGTTCAGTGATTCGCCGCTTTTGTTCTATACTGTAAAAAGTCACTCCGGCAGAAAGCGTTTGTTTTCTGGCTGAAACTCCGCTTAACGCCGGCTCGCAACCCATGTGCTGAGCTGGCTGCAGAAAGCCATTGTTTTCATTAATCCGGCATGACTGTATGTGTATCACGAACCACTGGCTTTCATTAACCCTGGTAAATGTAATCAAATTGCTAACAGAGATTATTAGGGTGTTAAAGTTCTTTCGCAAAATCCTCTCTCACGCCAAAAATAAGCCGAATAAGCTTTTGTCTTGTATCTTTCAAATGTGTAAGGCGGGCAGGAGGTTGGGTCAGGACCCGGGAGAGATTGGATGTTTAAGTGTGAAACTAAGTAACACATACGCGTGCGTGTTTACATACGCACAAATCAATTAATTTAATATCGCTGTAGTGATATTACTGCAATTTCCGTTTGGCATACACCATCTTAATGGTTTTCAGGTGTTTATATGCAACAACAATACGGTGAACGCCCCTTGCCCCAGGACAGGCAATACCACTTCCGATGTTTACAGGTAAGACCCCAATGAATTCATAGAATGTTCATTATAGCTCATAAAATACTTTCGTGTGTTATTTGCTTTACCATTTTCTAATACTTTTTAAAAGTTTGTAGGCTCTCATACTTTAAGTACAGTTTGAGAAAGATGCAGGGATTGGAAAAGACGGGCGGCCGGCAGAGCGGCTCGGGCTCACCTTGCGATGCGTCCTGGCTGAAGGCGGCCCGGGCAGCTTTCCGCGCTTGGGGGTAGCTGTCACACGGAGCGGGGGGTCTCTTGGCGCTGCCGTTGTCGCCGGAGTTCCTACTGGACTCGGCAGCCCCCTCCCCGCTTCTCTTGACACTGTACACGGATAAACTGAGGCCGGGAAGCTGAACGGACGCGGGGGCTTCATGCTGGCCGAGCATCCCGAAGGCGGCCGCCGATTTCTGCATCTGAATTTCAGATTTTCCTGTATGCAAGGTCACTCTTTGAAATCACTCTTTGACACAGCAACCGCCGCGGAGCTTCTGTTTGCTGTTATATGTGAGCAAAATTGTAATTAGTGATAAGTCTCTGTCATGTCCAAAGCCCAGATGGTGCAGAGCAGAAAGTTAAACTGGCATTTTCGCTTTGACATGTTTTACAGATTATACAGGAGTCCAGGAATTGCAATCAGTATCAGCACCGTCCCGTCAAAAGTACATCGAAAACATCAGGACATTTCTATTGACATATTAATATTATCAAACAAAACGCGAGTTTTCCAAAAACAACTAATTTTCTGAAGGAAACTTACCTTATTAGATGTCTGGATGTTACAGAAAAATAAAAAAGATACGAGGACCAGCTGCAATAAAAGTTTTCTTGTTCCAAAAGCGTGCAAATGTTTTGCGTATTTACCCACAGCATCCTTTCCAGCTTGAACAGTAATCATCCTGAGTTTTTGGGAGCATCAATTTCCAACAATCAAAGCACGCGTTTTTTTTCGTTTAATGACATGTCCTTCGTCCACTAAAATCGTAGAAACAAAGAAACGAAACATCTGCGGACCAATTATGTGCATGCACGGGTGGAAATGGGCGGATCCAGCTGTGAGTAGGAGGAGGGCTCTGGAAAAGCGCTCACGCGAGGAGGCATGGAGCGGCTCCGTGTTCCAAAGACTGAATACACGTACAGGTGTGCTGGGTTAACGTCTACTTACAGATCTGCGGTTAAACTTCGTGCTTTTTAAAGTTACTTGCAGACTAGGTGCTGATTTTTTTTTATTAAGAAAGTTTGCATAGAATTAAATATTGAAGAAGCAGAAATTAACTTTAAGGACAACTCAATTTTGAAAACAATACAACGAAATCATGATAAATTCGGTGCCATGAAATGAGGTTTTATGAGGTGAAACGTGCGAGGGTCTGTGTAATTTTAAAGCAGATCAACTGAACTGGCAATGTCACAACTTGGGCACATATTTCAAAAATGGAACATGCTTTTAAAATCATATAGTGTCCCTTAATGAAATACACAGGGACTTGTAGAACGCGATTCCCATGGTCGCTTTGTATTATTGTCAAAGGATCTCCGTTCAAACCACATGCAAATACGGAATAAAGACGTGTATTCATCTGTTTTATAAACCGGCACTGTTTGTTTTCTTGCGGTCAGCATTATGCTTTGACATGACAAAGCCCATTTCTAGTGGTTTATCCAAGTCATAAACACAGAAAACGGAACATTACATTGAAATGTGGCTTTTATACAAAAATTGTTGGAGGGGAAAAAATATAGAAGGCTCCAAACTTAGGCCTATCTGGACAATATGGATTTGAAAACACGCTTAAAACACGTAGAATATTTCATGAATAACAACTGGCAAGAATATATAAAACACTACATTGGCACAAATTCCTGCTATAAATATAAAATGCCACTAAATATTTAGTAATTTATTTAAAGCATCGTCAATGAATAAATATTTGAAGATAATTGTCGCATACAGCAGTTTTTTCTTACATAACTACGTTATTGTGTCAACCGACAAAGTTGTTTATTTTACAACATTATAATAAAATAAAATCTAAGTGTGATCACGAACTTCGAATGAGGTGGTTAACGGACTTTTTTCTATCAAATTCCGGTAGCCAAAAAAGTTTATGCATGCGTACACTTTGTTCATTCGGGTGGATTTGACTTCCCGTTGCTTAATAAGTGCACCATATATCACAGTGCGCGGCCTGAACATGGCTAAATGGTGCTCAATATGGAACAGAAGGCTGAGTGTAATCGTTTTATGCCATTTTCGCATTTCTTAAACGCAACAG
Organism: Cyphomyrus plagiostoma; assembly: GCA_019775915.2. Classification (NCBI taxonomy): domain Eukaryota; kingdom Metazoa; phylum Chordata; class Actinopteri; order Osteoglossiformes; family Mormyridae; genus Cyphomyrus; species Cyphomyrus plagiostoma. The sequence continues at coordinate 826,897 of JABFEA020000046.1, forward strand.
CGGCCTCTGCTGTTCAACAATAAACAAGCATATTTCCTCATCACGATACACCTCTACAGTGGAACGCAACTTAGTGTATATCACCAACATTACACGTTTAGCCAATACTTCAAAAAGTAAAAAAAAAAAAAAAAACGCAACCATTCATTCGTTTATTCAGAAAAGTGCGTTGAGCGATGCGATGCACATACTTACAAGCCTGCTGCACATATGTTAATAATGAATGAATTAATAATAATCAAAATCTACAATATAAAATGTAGAACGGCAGCTTGTCACCCCAAGTAACTTGCATAACACACTATATATATACAGTATGATGAGTGAACCATTCCTTAAGTATTGGCTAGATGCTAGATCATACGTTTTCATTTTCAGTAATTAAGGCTGTGAAACACATCAACCCCTATAGCCGTGGAGGACTGCAGTTCATCTGCCTCCAATCTCTTACAAAAGCTGTGCACCGTTTACATAACAGCCGAAGTCTTAGGAAATACTCATGTAATGGTTTCAGTATTTAGGGTACCGGAGGAGATGCGGTGTTTCATCATAATTGCACAGGTGACACCCTGGGAAGGTTGCACTGGAGCTTGGTGTAGAGAGACAACACAGGCAGCAACACAAAGCAGTATTTAATTTGCATCCGGAGGCTAACAGTGCAACATGAAGTGGAAGCAACCCTGAAGGCAGACCTGCACCCACCCAGCCCAGTAGATGGAGCTAAATGATAACCCTGTATATGCTAATCCCACAGCCGGCATCAAAAACCATAACAATTCCTTACGTAGTCAATGGCTGTTAGAGGTACAAAAATAAAAAGTATCTAGCACTGATTTTACTTGTGTAAAATGTAAACACCCTTTCAGTACATTTCCATTAAACAACCATGATTTTGTGTCTTGGTAGCTGAATGTTGCTTCTGTGACCTGGGTCACCACACTGAATCCAGCTGAGCCGGGGCCCCCGCAGGTACGAGGACTTCGCCGCAGCCCAAACGCATCATGAGCGGCAGTGTGATGACAGCACCCCCAGCTGAAGTGCAGCGGCTGGACCCTCGCCCCCCACCAGGATGGAAATGGCTGCCCTACTCTTTGTAATCCATGAAGAGCAGCAGGCGTTTCCGGTGCTCAGCTGACATCTGAACTGCGCTGTGGACATCAGAGGGACAGGACAGAGAGAAAGGGACATCCAAGAGGAGACAAGAAAGCATTACAGAGGGAGGACAGGACATCAGAGGCAAAAGGGTGTACAGGGGAGTAGGACGGTGACGTACTGCAAGTGCTGACCAAAGGTGCCAGTGATTCTGTAAAGCGCTGTTTTCAGGGCTGCCCGCAGGCCAAACCTCAGCATTTTGAAGGTGGAATCTTCCAAGCAGCAGGTGGACCTCATGGGTTTACTGGATGCATGAGGCAGCTTGAAGTGCCTGTCCACAGCCTGAGGGGAGGGAGGAAAGGGAGAGAGACCTAAGAGGCAGTACATCCAAATATAAACACATACGAGACGCAGCTAAGCGCAAGATTCCTGCACAGAGGGTTTGTTCATGTGTTAGTCTTACTTCTTGCAACATCAGCAGAGTGCTAAGGATTCTGGGTAGCGTAATCTGTACCACACCGAACTTGTCTTCTGTGAATGAGGCAGCTACCAGATGAGAGAGTCCTAGACCAAGATGAAGGAACAAGGCAGTCAAACAGTTGAGAAACACCCACGTCTTACAGGAAAGTGTTTTAAGTTAAGAGTCCAAGAACAAATCAAATCTTAGCACTAACAAACAAGGAGGTAATTAAGATAAGAGGAATAAGCTCACAGCATAAAGCGGACAAGCTTGCATCTCATTTCGGCCGAGCCAAGTAGCAGAGTGGCTAAGCGGTTTTTAATTTCTAAACACACAAAAACAACTTTGAGACTGCAGTAAACATCCAACCATTTATTTAGACAGGGCTAGAATAAACCGACATAAAATGTCACAAATTGTTCTCAGACCTTGCAGTGCCCAGATGTGCATTTGGCTGTCAGCGAAGAGGGCCTGACTGGAAGCTTCTGGAAGCTGCAGGGGAAATGAGAAATGTCACTGGCCGTTCATGGCACTAGCAGAGGACATTAACTGGACCTGTAGAAACCACAGTGCAACTGGCAGGATCTGATCCGAGAACAGTAATGACGCAGTAGTGTGCAAATTTTTTTTTTTGGTGAGAATAGAAATAACAGAATCTTAACCTTTCTATAGGCTCTTTGGCAGTAAAATTGAAAGTGAACTTTCTGCTTATGCACAGCCAAATGGAGGAGGACGCATCTCCAAGGCCTTTCAAAGCATTCAGAAAGAGCAGAGCAGCGCAACCCAACCGGAGACATGGATCGTTTCTCAATACGCGTACTTGACCGTACTTGTGCTTTCACATACCCGTTTTTACGTCATCTTTCATTGCTGAAGTCCAGTTCCAATATTAAGAACAGAGGAAGATAAAAATCCTCATGTCGTTCTTGTCCTGCCCCAAAGATCAGTTGCATCCACCCTGAATGAATTCGGTCCCATGATAAATTGTGTGCCAAGTTAGTGAAAGCACAAGACCATCGTTGCGTTCCTGGTATTGAGACACCCAAGAGCTTGCCTTCCATAACATTCTGCCCTTGTCCATAAAACGTTTGCTGCAGAAGAATGTGCCTCTGAAACGTGCACAGCCTGGGACAGGTATCCTCCAGTTGGACTTGGACGAAGAGACACACAGAAATACTATGGCACTATGACATAGAACAGTAGAAGGGACTCACTGAGCTAATCACACAGAAGAGGTGCATCATTAGCCAGCGATGGAGACAGGCATGGTAATCGGCACAGAGCTCGAGTCAACGAACTGAATTCCCCCCCCCACATGCAAGCCCCGTTTCACACCAACACACACGTCAAGTTTGGTGAAATCTCTCAGGACCACTTGAGGCGAGCCCCACAGTAGCAGAGACATTTCACCCCCAATGAAGCAAACAGAATTACACCAAAGCAGTGGGGATCCTAGATCTGGGCTAGATTACTAATGCCTGCATGCATCCCCATGGCAGGTAACATACCCCCTTACCTTGTTGAACAAATACATTATCAGCACTCGCTTAGCCAAGAAAGCTTTAACCTGGACGAGACAATTGGGAGTGAAAAGGTAAGCAGAGCATCTCACTCCAGCAGACATCACTAGCGGCAGGTGGCTGGTATGTAACGTTACAGGATGGCGGAAAGGCGGCGACGGGGTGCGGACCAGCCAGGCAGGGGAGAGGGACCAACCTGCTCCTGCCGGTTCTGGAACCAGAGCGAGAGGAAGCTGGGTTTCTGGGCTCCAGCAGGTGGACTGGGCACAGCAGCAGGGGATTCTGGGAGTATGCAGCCAGGACGCGACTCTGTAATCAAACACGGCCGGTCACCTGAGGCACAGCCTCCTCGGCAGTCACACCTCCGCAGTGTCGGGTTTCACAGGCTCTACTTCAGAGTTTAAATGGATCCAGCATGAAGTCGGAAATTTCAACCGCGACGCCCCCTTAAGTCGGAGGAACCTCTGCATCCCCGACCTGAGAAATTAAAGCTGTAGTTTTGCACTGTTTACTAGTGCTTACGTCTTGTTTCATTAAAATTGATCGTACACGGAGTATGGTTCTTCCGCTATCTGTGGACATGTTGCTACAGTGTCTGTATGGAAAATAATGCATAAGGTGTTGATAGAATGAACATGACTAGCACTGGGGCCAGCTTCAGAAAGCAGGATTTCCTGATTTCCTGCTGGAAAATGTGGAATTTCAGGTGCTCTGCGCTAAATGTAAGTGAATGAAGAGAAACACCATTTAAACTGGGGAACCTTAAAATCAGACGAGTTGTCCCACTAAGCAACAAATCCTGCTTTTTGAAACAAATCCCTGGGTTTTGCTAAATCGGTTTTCTGCTGCTACTTTTACTGGAACACTTAACTCAGGTGGGACGTCATTCCTAGTTCTGACTTCCGAGGTAAACGATCACCGTGTACGACTGTGCTCACAGAAGCAGTCCTTCCTGTGTATGTAACAGACTCCCGGCAGAACTTCTCCACAAGGCTCTAAAGATTGGCTCACCTGCAGAGGAGCTCCACAGCTTGGGACCCCTCCGCATGACATGTGGGCTCTGCACAGAGCCATGCCAGGGCGATGCGGGGTCAGGGGCCATGCGCCGCGTAACTGCAGGGGAGAAGGGACTGTCCAGATCGGCGGTGAAGGGCAGAGTGGCCTGGAACAGCGAGGAGACTGGGGTCTTCAACCCTGCTCTCGTTCGTGGCGTGTGCGAAAGCTCCTCTGTCCCAGAATTCCCTGCAAAGTAGACATGAAATGACAACACAGCCGGTCACACGACTGGGATATGGGGACACTCCGGAGCTCCAACACGGCACCACGCCCAGAAAGCCATACCAGACGTCTCTGAGGAGGTGGACTTGTGATCACTGCCGCAGGACGGGGGCCAAGACCTGCCGTTGGAGGACAGCACCTCCTGGTACAGCACGAGCCTCTGGGTCAGCTCACCGAGCAGGGCCAGGCACTCCGTGCAAATGGCGTTCCAGTTATGGGGGTGGCCACCTGGCAGCGCCGTAGAGCGACACACAGTCATTGGAACAATCACACGGCCCGCGGCTAGCAGATGGAGGTAGCCAGGCCGACATACCAGGCTGGCTCAGGCTGAAGACCTCCTGCCTTCTGCACGGGGAGTTGTGAGCCAGCACAGCCAGGTCCTGCAAGCCTAGAAACTGGAGTAAGGGTGAGAGAGCAGGACGGGTCCATCAAAGGTCTAACAGCAAGAGAGGGCTCTCAGACGCAGCAGAGGGCCCACCTCACCTTTAGGATCATCGGCTCTTTCTCACTTATTACTTTGGGGAGGCACTGACTGGCATCTTCAGAGAAGGATGACTGAACCGGGAAGCTGTAAGCCTTTTAGGGAAAGACACATCATATCGAGCTGTAACTTTTGACAGGGCCACTGTGGGAAAATGCACCTCAACACAGATGGCACCTCCCAGGACAAGATGCAGACCTCACTGACGAAGATCCTGAAGAGGAGCACGCTGACGTGCCAGATGAGCAGCAGGAAACAGCAGCTCAGCCACAGGTGGTAGAGCAGGGGGAGATCCAGCAAGCCGGCCACCGAGTCCAGGCGGTGTAGGGAGCTGGGCCGGGGGGGGGGAGGGGCGGCTGGTCAGGACCAGCGGAGATGTTGTACCACGAGCGTGCGGAGGCGAGCCTCTCACCTGTCCCGAAGGAGGCCCAGCGTGCTGCAGATCCACGTTCGGGGGATGTATCCTGTGGGTGTCAGGGTGCAGGTTCAGCACACCCCCATCCCAGCCCCAGCAGCCCCCCAGAAACCGATTCTCACCCAGAAAGTAATAGAAGATACAGAAGTTCCTGACGGCATAGAGCGCGCGCACTGCGCTGTAGCGCACCACCGCCAGCAGCGAGGACCGGAACCACAGGTACTTGTGTCGCTGAAAGGGAGCAGAGTGTCAGCAGGCCTCATCGGCTCCGGCGGCCCGCCGGCTCGCGCCCGCCGCCTCGGCTACCTGAATGATCGCGAAGGAGACGTAGTTCACGTTGTTGAGTAGTCCCAGCAGGCTGTAGCTGTAACCCACGAAGCCCCCGGCCAGCAGGAAGAACAGGTGGAGCTCATTCAGACAGGTGGTGGGGGCGCCCCTGCATGAGGGAGGGGGGCGGGGGAAGAAAGAGTCACGCACGGGGAGGTGGAAGCAGACCCCTAGGGGCCATCACCTCATCCAAATTACTGAAACGCACTCACCCCTCCTCCACGGCACATGGACAGGACAGGGTCCGGTACCGGCCACCGATCATGGCGGCCGTGCACCAGGCCACCAGCATTCCCAGCATGCAGTGCACCAGCATGTGAATGCATTGCCTTGGATGCAGCACCTTCCCCAGCAGGGCGATCTTAGTGCAAGGGATGGAGGGCACCACTGAGGAGCAGATGGGGCTGTCAGAGAGACCGTACAGCAGAGAGACCGTACAGCCGTGCTCTCTCGCTCACTCCAACACACGCAGGACTCACCTGTGTAATACTCCAGGTTGAAGAAGCCGACCACCAGGAGCACTCCAAAGAGGAGCACAAGGGAGAAGATCACGTAGGAGCCGCACAAGAGGCTAAAGGACTCTGCAAGGTGAAGAGCCTCTTAGTGCAATGACAGGGACATCAGTCAGAAAGGCGGACTCTGCTGAAACACGCAGCGACCTGAAGAGCACCACCGGTCCGGGCTCACCTGAGATCCATACGATAGGATGTAGGAGACTGACTCTGCTCAGGAGCACGAAGAGCGCCGTGCACACCGGCAGCAACAGCAGGGACCATGCCACGCTGGCCGCCCACCTCCAGTAAATCACCTTCGAAGAGCCAACAGAGACGCGTTTCATAGTCCGTAAGGGTCTGTAGGTGCCTCACATGGCAGTATGCGCGACCGCCGCCGTCACGTTACTCTCATTTCTTTGTTTTCCTTACTGCCGGCTTAAGGTGGGAATACATCAGACTCCCGATACAGCTTTTCCGTTCGTCCCGGTCAGCAGATATAAAGCCTGTCATCTGTAATAACCGCCGCGGCAAACTAACTGTGCGCGCGTGCCTGCAGTCACTTTCAGACACCGCACACGGAGGCATTAAAGTGCGGTTCTTCGCCCCCTCATACAGGCAAAGGCGGGCGAACCAACGACAAGCCGGTGGGTCACACTCACCTTGCGAACGAACCAGTGGTTCGGGACCGAGGGCAGCATTGCAGCGCGGTGGCGAGCGTCGCTCCAGCAGAAAGGCAGTCCCTACTGAGCGCGCGACTCCCGCGCCTATGACTGCCGGTAGGACCCCGGCACTTGTGGCTGCCCGCGGCGCTGCCCGACTAAAACCCGCTGCACATTCATCTGGGCTTTAGGGCAAATTAAAGGCAGTAACACAAAACAAAAAGAAACAACTGCGCTCAGTTGAAGTGGTTTTTATAGCAAGTATCACAATAAAGTATGCATTTAATATTCGATATACATCATTCGATAAAACCGGATGTTTAATGTATAAAGGATACTTTCCTAAGATTTAAGATAAAAACAGAAAACTACAAGACCGTGCCCTGTAGCGATATGAAGTATAATGTGTAAATTGGATAATAACCAACTTCAAATCTACTAGTCATTTACCAAAAATATATACACGCAAACGTCACAAAACGTGATTTCATTTATTTTGGCACAAAAATTAGTGTCATTTAAGTAATTTGAACATTGCTTAAAATTATCTTTTCTGACGCAATGTGGCCTTTTGTTTTATGGTTTATTTTAATAGTCGGATTAGTGAAAAACCCGTATTTTGAAATCTTGCTCGCAGAAAGTCGTTCTAAGCCATAATATTAAACACCGCTAAAAACATTTCGGGGGAGCGTCTCTGCAGGGGTCACTGCTCAGGGCAACAGGGAGGCTTTCTCTCTGCCATCGCGCTGTACGCCGGAGCTGCTCCCTCTCTCCAAAGCGCATTTATTCTTCTCGGCTTCCCATCGGTATTGTCTCCCCTCGAAGCAGCCCGGAGGCAGCTTGTGTGCAGCTCCGATGGATATGTCGGTCTGCACGGCTCTTTGGCACTGGGCTCTGTGGCCGGTTCGCTGCGGGATGGCCGGCAGCATCAGCTGCTCCCTCTGCACCTTCTTGTCCTCCCAGAGCTTGAGTAGGCGCCTCTGGTTGTTGGTCATGTCCTTCAGGCTCTGCTGGAGTGCCTGCAGCTCCTCCTCCACGATGGCCTTGGAGGCAACGTTGTTAGACAGCTGGGATGTCAGACTGTCCACTGCCAGGCTCAGCTTCCCGTTCCTCTCCCGCAGGAAGCTGCATTGGCGCTCCTTCTCATGCAGTTCATGGATGATGTCACTGGTAGTCTTCCCCTGGAACTTGGGGCTGGACTCCAGGCCCAGGTCCACCCGCAGGCTCTTCACGGTCTTGCGCAGCACCCTGTTGTCCAGGGACATGTTCTTCAGCTTGCGTTTCAGCACGTCGGCCACCTGCGTCCTGCACTCCTGCTGCCTCAGTTTCTCTTTCAGGAAACTTTCCCTGTGTATCGCATCATCTCTCTCTTTTTTGAATTTCTCTAGAAGTTTCAAAAGCTCCAGCTTGGACAACTTCTCCACATTAGCAGCAGCAGCCATTATCAATTATCAATAACTGAGATATTCCAGTTCACACATGACTGCAAATAAATCAGTTTTAGGCTTACAGACTATATCTGAGTAAATCTTCGGTTCCTGAAAAATAATCTCGCATAAATGCAGACAAATCGTGAGGAACAATCAGTAATCCAAAGGTTAAATGCCCATTAAACTGAGAGCAGGTGACTTTTATAAGGAATGGCACTGTGCAGCAGAAATACCACCTTGTAACTTTAAGCTTAGGCTAGAATGACCATTAATTAGGGAAAACCACATCGCTGACACAGTTTCAGGTGACACTTTGTCTTTGGTTCACACACTGTAAACACTGGACAGCACATCTGACTTCCCTTGAATATATTGGAACTGGCAGCCCGCTTCGTTTTCCAGACATTGACTGGTTGCATGTAATACTTTCCACCGGATAGGATCAGGCTGTGCTGCAATACTGATACTGTAGATGCGTTGTGCGTCCTTGGTATGAAATGCCAGATTGATCTAATTAACTAAATACTTAAATACATAAAATTAACCAGTGTCTAGGAGCAGCTTGTCTGGTTACCATTCAATTACGTGAATCCATATTGATTACATTCTTTCCTTTGAATATTTAATCCTTGGGATGGCTCAGACCTGGTATACTCCTTTACAACATCACTGTCCATCGAAGGCAAAAGCACTAGGAGTCACCATTAAACAGAATTAATAACCACGGTTTTCATAATGTTTTTTTAACTTCAAAACTATAAGGCCAAAGGGAAACATAATTGGATATTTTTATTGATAAAAATGTAATAATGATCCATCAATAACATAAACACGCCCATTTCATAAAATGATACAGTAAATAATCTCCAGGTCACTACTACCACCTCCACCATGACATGAGCAGACATCCTTGCTGAAGACAGCAAATGACAGCTGTCTTCTATCCAGCTAAACACCTTTGGTGTACGAGTATAACTTGAGAACTGGACTTACTATAAAAAGGACCCTGACTCTAAATTTAGAGTTAATATTTGAGGCGCCTAAGACATCCTGCTATGAAGTGGCTCTGCAGGGCTTTTACCTTAATGATGGCTAAGAATGCTGGCTAGTGACTGACCCATTCAGAGACAATCATGATCACAACGGCAGTGGGAAACTGCTGTGGCACCACGACAGACATGCACAGGCAAACACACCCAGTCACAGGCAAACGTTAAGCGCGCATGTTCTCCATACACAGTTTTAACAGCGTCATGAATTTTCCGCACCAGAACAGTGGCCTCTACACGATTTGCAGTGCAGCTATATTTGAGGCACTCCGTAATGGCACAGACAGTGAAGTCCTTAAGGCAGTTTCAGACTCATCGTATGTGTGAACCAAAGTTCCCTTCTGGAGCTGCCGAGAGCAGTTCACAGTCACGCTGTGGCAGCTTCTGCACGGCCAACGGTGTTTTCCACACTGCAACTCAATGCTCTGCATCAAGGCAACAAGAGAAGCTGAATTTAAAAAGAATAACACTTGACTGGGGAAGGTGAAAATGTGCACAGAAAGGCAGCATGATGCATCACGTTACATATTATGTTGCACAGTCAAATGTTCAAATGAAATACTGCACACCGCTATTACATTACAACCTATGTTCAGCTTGTTGATGGAATTTTACATTTCCAGTACGTTTACAGCTGCCCCGTCACACGTAACATATCCATGCGCAACAGAGAGGAGACAGGGAAGCAGGGCAGGGGGGTCAAGGAAACACAACAGTAGCACTCGCCACCTCAGTGAATGAGATTTAAGGATGTCCACCATTATACTTATGTTCCCCGTGTCTTGGAAATAAGCAAGCAAGCATTTCACTGCTCATTGTACTGTTCACTGCGGCAGAACTCACCTCGGGGAGCCGTACCATCTCACTGCGGCTTTGCTGTCAGCACCGTTGTATTGCCAGCAAGGTGGCCAACAGAAGGGGCCGGATCTGTTATGTCTTGCACATCAAAGAAATACTCCTAAAGTCAAATGGACGACTCGGATCAGCATTATTGCCTTAAGGGGGGCACCTTGACGACACCAAGGAGCACATCCTGTCACACAGGTGCCGCCTATATGACAGAGTGGGGCACAGCACTAACTGAAGACATCAGGCCTAGTGGAAGCATGTCTTAAAGCAGGCAGACAGTCACTGAATGCAAGAAGCATCACTGGCAGCTAACTTAGTCACAGTAGAGAACAGACTCAGGGCCCAAGGATCTCAGGGTGTCCTTTGACCGAGCAATAAAAGGTGTGACCATGCACTGACATTTAAACTGAGTATCTTTACCTTACAACCTACTGCAAGCAGGACATGCAGAGTAACGATAACTGTAACGGTAGCCAGGGCAATCCTGCGATGATCATCTCGGACTGCGGGCCAGAATGTCAGCACCAGAACTGAACCCGAGAGACACATGGCGACCAGGATGGACAGCCACCTTACGCTCTCACTCGGAATGATCCACAGGACCTGCCATCCATGCAACATGGAGACACCGAACAAAGATGGTCCTGTCATAATTTTGAGGTTTACAATACTCTTATGTAAAATCTGAGTGTTCATATAAGAAACACGCCAGTAAAGAATTCCTTTCCATAGTTCATGTCCCTTTTTACAGGTGAGTAGCACAGGCTCATTAGTACAGCTGCTCCCACACTCATGCTCTCACCGCAGCAGGGATGAACACGAAGAGGGAGTATCCATAGACACAAACAATCTCCAGGAAGGAGTAGGACACGACGTTCATCACTCTGCTGTTCCGCCACAGCAGGAAACCCCAGAGGGTGAGTGGCACCAGCCAGGCATAGCTGTAGATGGCGGTGGCTGCCAGCGTCACTGGAAAAAAAGGGGAATGAAACCTTCGTCAGTATGCTGCGGTCAGCACCACCTGGTGCTCACTACACCCCAGCGCTGCGGTAACGTTATAAAGAGGCAGACTCTGCGGTGTGCTGCATGCGACTGACCTTTGCTGAATTCTGGCACATAGCGATGGGAAGGTCTGCCAAGGCAGAGCAAGAAGCTGGAAATGTTTCCACTTATGGCAATGGCAAACACCAGGGTGGCACAGATCCAGAAGGGTCCTCAAAGAACAAGCAGAAACCCAGACCTTCATTTCTGCTTAATACTGGAAATACTGTGTGACATGTTAGAGAGACACACAGCCTGCTTACTTACCATAAAGATCCGGGTTGTTGCGAACATAGAGTCTAACAAAGTTTTTCCCAGGCCATGGGAGAATGGACCCTTTAATTCGGTCCAGAACCTAGGAACATTTTACAGTCAGCAAGAATGTGGCTCATCAAGTAAATATAAAGTATAATCTAGGAAGTAAAAAAGATTGATGTAACTGAGAGGCAAAGTACCTGATAGGTCTCTACATCAAAAAAAGTTTGGTAATACTCAAAAGTCCAAAAGGGGGCACTTTTCTTCTGACCTGCAAGGAGCTACAAGCAAGCAAATGATTTGCAACGGAGATTAGATGTGAAACTGTTAGATGTCTAATCATATGCAGATGGGTTGCGCTAATAACTAATGTGTTGATTTTTATAACCTCAGTTTGGTCAGAGTCGGTGTCCCCAATGAGGCTGTGGTCGTCTTCCTTCTCCCGGGCCACTCTCCTCGGCTTGTGGGGTATGCTGCCAGGATCCTCGATACTAATAGTAGTGGCCTCCCTGTTTACAGCCAACAGGCTCTCGGCGTCATCAAATTCTAACATTCAGGCGTTTTTGGGAAAAGAGCAAAAACATTTCAAACCATTTACAATTGTAGCCCGAAACAGATCGTATTAGGAATTTGCCATATGAAATAAGACGCGGGTGGCGACTCACCCTGAAAGCGCAGGTCGTCGGCCGCAGCCATCAGGACACATCAGACAGATCTGTTACCCCGGAACAGAGCTCAGCGTTCCGTGAACAGGAGAAATGGAGAGACACGGAGAGGGAGCCAAAAAGATAAAATGTACCTTTTTATTAGGGGGAAAACGGAAGAACGCGGGAGAATTATCATCAGTCATCCAGGGCATATTAATTAGTTATTCAGGGTATTAATGTGATTCACTGATACTGCAACTGAATAACTGCGACACGTAAAAATCGGATAGCAATCAGTTTATGGGAACTTTCTGTATTTATCCCACTTTCAGCTCCCCCACAGTACTAATCGCTCCTAAGTACTAAGGCAACTTCAGTAATTCTCCTGTAAAGGATTTTCTCATAACTATACAAGCAAAGAGACCTTCAGTTATTCAGCAACATTCAAACTCCAGCGCAGTTAAAAACCCCGGCATCTAGTACATCAGTATAAACCATGTAATTCGCGCCAGGTGGTTAGTCTGATAACCATTAATTTAGTGAGTGATCAATAATCTCCCAAAACACTGTAAAAACCTACCAATGTGTAGTTCAACGTTGACAAAACAAACCAGGATAAGTAAACATCAACACTTCCGGAAACATACACTTCCGGTCACGTGTTATTTCCCTTCGTCGTCATTCAGGAAAACAGTATGCAAAAGGAAAAGGAGCAAGTAAATGCTCATTCATGTAGTGTTCTTATACATATGCGGCAGTGGCCAAAATCTACAATGACTCGGCGTCTTTGAATACAGGTGTTTGTGACAAAGTTTTTCGGCACTTTAAAAGTGAATGAGACCAGTGTGATTTCTAGCACAAGATAATCTTGTTTCGACGTATTCCTACAAAACATAGTCTAAGTGGGATTCCGCTAGTACCGTTATCTTCATGAGTATGCTATTATGTTCTCACTCAATGACTACTAGATATGTGCAGGAGTTAGATTATTAGCCACTCCTATTACTCTATAAATAAGTTTGCTGGCTTGCGTTAATCAGCTAATTAATTGTTGTTGAGCACTTATCATAAATGTATCTATTGTTCACATTTTTAGATGCTTGCTATAATAACCCGTTCATGACGCATCTTTCAACCCAAGCAGTTACTATATCTGTTAATTCTGTAAACCTTTATGAACTACTGAAGGAACAAGCAATGATCGAATAACACAAGTTGCATACCGATCTCATGTTTGCTCATCATTAATGAATCGTGACGCACCTTTTATCTCAAGTGGCAACTATATTTGTTCATGATTCATTCATAATTCGTACTTCAGTACTAAGTATTTGTGCCCCGTCGAGTAAAGTGTTACCCTATCCAGTGTAGCATTGCCATACATGATACATCTCTTTCTCTACTGCATGGGTAAACTAAATAATCAGTTGTATTTAACGACCCTTGTACCTTTTTTCAATAACCGCAAAATGAATCCCGAAAAACTTATTCGTCCTCAATAAATGAAGTACAGTAATTATTTTAACGATGGTTTTTGGATCACATTTATTAACCCCAAACACAGAGGAACACTGTTCACTGTTGCACATCGGACCGCTATGCGAGTCGGACCGTAAATAAAGCCGCTGTCCGGGAGCGTGCTCGCCGCTTATCTGTAGGGCTGTTTCAACCATTAGTTGTATGTGTTTTCTGAGCCTTCATACTAAATATACGGATGCGACGCTAAAAGAGGCTGCTCGGTTCCACTGGGATAACCATCCTGTCGGTGTTGAGGGCATTTTTCGTTCTCCTCCGGGTCAGTGATCACACTAAACCTCAAAATGTGTTCCAGGGAAAACTACGAAAGTAGCAGCCCTGTTTTCATCCGGGAAAACGGCGAGCTCCGCTGTCTGAATGACAGTTCACTGGCACTCGGCTCGCTTGGGCACTGCAGGGTACCGCAGTCCAGGCCCTTCCCAAGGGGCTTCTCCGTGAGTCTCCGGGGTGACGGCGGATCCCAGAGTCCGGTTAGCATCGGCAGGAGAAATGAGCATTTCGTCTTCACGTACACGAAAGAGGGCAACCTTCGGTACACGGCCAAGTCCCTTTTTAAAATGGCACTGCTCTTCGTTGCCGAAAATGTGCAGCACATCGACTCTCTTGTCGGTTTTCCCGAGCAAATAGCGGAGCAGCTCTTCATAGCCGCAGAGGAGAAGCAGAAGTTCGCCGATGATGCGTCGGGAAACCGGGCTCTGCGCCTCTTCAGCGAAGCCTACGGGGACCTGGTGCTTAAATCGCTCTGTCTCAGGAAAAGGTGGCAATCCCCCCAGCACCGTACACGTCCGCCTTCATATAAGTGTAAATCATAACTTATGTGATGACTGATAGCTTTCGCTTTTTTTTTTTAAAGACACCTCCTTCTGTCAGAAAAGCTGGAGGAGATCAAAATGTTTCACAATCTTAAGAGTTTAGACCTTTACGGTTGTAAACTTGGGGATAACCATGAGATTCTTCCACACTTGACATCGGAGGCTTTGTCCAGGTGAGGAAAATTAAATGCTCTGACATATCTAAAATACTACATTTCTTTGTCACTTTGATATAATTTTCATATAGTATATGTGTTACAGCAGAATCTGGTGCCATTAAAGCAGTGGGCAATTTAAAGAGAAACATCATTAAGGGAAGTCTCTCCTGCAGTCTCACCTGGCTGTCTCTGGGAGATAATAGCCTCTCTGATTATGGGCTGAGAAAGCTGACTGCACCTATTAGAGTGATGAAGAGAGGACTCGACTGTCTGATGCTGCTCGATTTGTCCTGTGAGATATTTTCATAATGTGTGTGCAGTGTGTCATACAATTTTATTATCTTACTCTTGGAGAAAGACACTGACATGAAATGATCTTGTCTCCTGAAGACAACCCTCTCAGTGAGCAGGCAGTTGGGTACCTGACCTGCTTCTCAGCCCTACAAGGGCTGGACGTGTCAGGGACGGAAATTCAGGTGACAGCTGACATTCCAGGATTTCACACCTATCTCTATTTGTGGTAAATACCCCAAGGAGAGACCCGTTCAAGCTTGCCTTGCTACTTTTCAGATCAGTGAGCGCGTGAAGCAGACCCTCTGTGACGGCATGGGACTTGTGCTCTCTGAGGTCCCACTGACGGACCTGTGTCATTCACGCTGTAAGACGCGGGGCTGGGCAGAGCAGGTCAGAACTGCTGCTATTTACAACACGCTGAGTTTGAGTCCGTATTTGACTTAAGTACTGAAAAAACATGATGTAGGGAGCAGTAAAGACAGCACAAAATGTTACTTTTATGTGTTGATTCTAATAAAGTTATTTTCGGTACATTACTGGCTACAACAGAGATGTAGAAAATGACTGTGAATTTACTTGCTTTATTCAGGTGGTTAACCAGTGGGAGATCTGCAGGGCTGAGTCATCAAACCTGAGAGCTTCCCTTCAAAGAGACGACGTGCTTCGCTTCTGTGGGTTCAACACCATTCCTGCATACATTCAGACGTGTTGAATAGTTGTCCTGTTGCGTTCTTGCTTAAGGCTGATTTATCATTCTGCATAGAATCAACACTAAGTACAGCATAGCTGTGGACCGTATGCTGTAGCCTGATCCATATCTCCTCAGAATTGTCACTGCACATCACGGTGATGCAGACCACAACAACTGTGATCAGTCTGCTTGGAAGTTTTGTGTTTTTTTTTATGAGTGAAGAAAGTGTACGTCCCAGATGTACTTGTATCGCTGTTTGAAACTGAAATGCTATTTAAATATAGCATTAAATAACCCACCCTAGGCATCATAGCAACAGGTTTATAAAACACTCTGGATAACAGTGCGGGTTACACTTACCTACATTACTTATTCGTACTTTACAAAACTTTTTTCCAAATTTGTCTATGGAAAGTTTGGAGCAGTAAAAATGTAATCAGGACTCCATTAATGGATACTTACATTTTTTTTCCCTTTTCAATTGTATGATTCAGTAATTGAATATATTGCTGACAAACGTAACATCCAAAACTATGTATCACCTCGTGTTTTGGTGTTGTAGCTGCACGACGACACAAACACGACAAGTATAATACCCATGATGGCATGGGCTCGAAGCATAAGTAGAATTCAGGCTTTACACTTTTACATTGCTTCAGACAAAAGTATCTGCAAAATAAATGTAAATAACCCTTTCCTTACATGTCATCATTGCTATCCATGTGCTTCTCTTCCAGATGGAAGAAAGAGGTTTGTCCATGAAGCAGCTAAAGGAGCATCTTTGGGTAAAAAGGCTGAGGAGGATGATGATAAGAAAGCCAGGATTCATTTCTGTAAAGCTGCTTCCAGCAGCCAAAAGCCAGGGCAGACATCAGGTACAGACGGTCAGAGAGCTCCTCCATCACAGAAAAAGAGGAAGCGGGAGGCCAGCTGTCCAGCCCCCCATTCGGGGCCCCCGGCCAAGCAGAAAGTGGTCCCACTGACTGTGGAGGACTGGAATCTGCTGAACAGCTACTGAGCACTATGGCCTGAGGCCCTGAGCCTTCCCCCTGGGACCTTCCCTATCTAACCTCCACCAAAGTACGATCCAATGAAATGTCCGGATTTGAGAACTGGAATTACTGCTGTCATTCAAACAACAAATGTATATTTTTAATGAAGTTATTAAATGTTTTTCTGTGTCATCAACTTTCCACATTTTTAAGCCCAATAGCTATATTTGCATTTTGATTTAATTTTAATGATTCATCTGCATTGTAGGAAATATAAGAGCCATTATTATATGGAGGGAACACGGCACTCAGATGGAGTCAGTGCTGAGTGATGCTGGGAAATGTGTGGGGGTGGCAGGGCCAGCCTGAGGGGCACTAAAACCCAGGGAACCGCCATTGTGGTACAGGGTGGGTGTCACCTGAACCAGGCGGGGCTCTGTCATTGGCTGAGCTCTGCACTGAGCAGCAGCAGCAGACCACGGCCCCACAGGAACCCCCCCTCCGGCCAATGAGGGCTTAGAACAGCACACGCGAGCCTCCGCCTGATTACCGGAGAACAAGGCCTGCTTGGACACTAAGTGCCCATTGATCACTGCCACACAGGAGTGCACAAGAGACGTGAAAAACTACAGCCAACTGGTCAGACTGGAAGCCTGAAAAAGTAATGGCAGGTTTGACTAGATACTTAGAATACAAGCCCACAAAATACATGATACACAGCTTTTAACCCATTTTAATGAACAAACACAAAGGCAAAGTCGTACAGTGCCCAGGATGACTTGCCGGCGTACCCTGGAGGTGCCCTTGTGGCCTGTACCAGGCCTCGTTTCTTACTCCAAGTTTCCAACAAGGTTAAAATTCAGCCATTTTAAAGAAAGAATTGATGAGAGAAAAATAGTGCAATTCAAGTCCATGGCATTAAATCCGGAGTCAATCAGCACAGACAGTCCCGAATTTACGGCAGGTCACACAGAGGCAGTGCATCCTCACGCCTCCTTCATAGAGAGAGAAAACGGGAAATTTATACTCCACACCAGACTACATCATAATGCTTGGAAAGGACAGCACGCCACACACAGAGGGCGCAGGGCGTGGCAGCAAGAGTGCAAATATACAAACGAATTCACCTCCTCAGCCCTACAAAGGATCTCTATGGAAAACCAGGATTCAGAAAGGACATACAAAAGGCTGCGACAGTCGATATTACAAACGCAAATTGAAAGATCCTGCCTGACCAACTAAGATAAGAGTCAAGAATAGTGTCAGAATAAGAATGCTGAACCCCCCCCCCCCCAACTCAAAGCAGCCCCCCCCTTAAACATTGGACTGGTTGAGGCTGACTTTAGATGGCAGAGGCCCCGCCTCTTCCTCTGCCAATGAGCTGATGATGACCAGGGAGGATGGTGGGTACGGCGTCAGCTTCTTCTCCGTTGCATATTCCATGTCTCCATATATACTCAGCTTCTGCAGTTATAAAGGCATGAGGCCAGCAGTTACCCTCCAGGTCCAAAGGTCTGGCACCATCCAAGCCACAAACTGAACAGGATGGGGGGGCTCACCTCCGCTGGCACATACTGGTCCATAGCTGTTGCAACAGTGGCACAGCAGATCCAGATCAGGACCAAAACCGAGAGAATGAGCGTAGTGGTCAGGATCCAGCCCGGAAGCCAGGGGTTCCTGAGCAGGGAAAGAAGAGCAGCAGAGTGAGGGCAGGCCGTCGCAGTCACATACAGGCTGCAGGCCTGCCATGCTCACCGTACACAGGATCAGATGCATCTACAGCAACAGCATCTATTAAACCATTAAAACCAGGCTAGGTCAGCATATGCTTATGCTACGTTTAATTTTCCAGCTAGCTCAAACACACGACACACAAGCTGACATGCTGAAGATTCGCAGATCAGTCAACAATCCTCTCTAGCAGATTACCTGAGGTGCAGTCAAGCCATGACAAACTGACATTCTTCTCTAATCCATGCTTAACTCCAGGAATGAAAACCTTCCACAACAGACAGGTTTACAAGTTCCCCACAGGAGGGTGTACATTCACACTAAATTACACCTTAGCAAAACAGCTTCACAGTGATATGTCAAAATCTCTCTACAGGGCTAGAAAAGTACTGCAGATCTTCTGCACACCAACCTCGCAAGACAACTGAACAGATTGTAGTCCTCCTCAGCGTGACCTCTGTCTGCAAACATGTACCGGTCCCGTTCCTGGATGAAGGAGCGCTGGTAGTCTTTATAAACAGGTTTGGCTACAAAATCAGCAAGAGTCAGTGACCACAGAGCAAACCTGGCAGGAGAAAATGCTGCGAGGAGATTTGGCGGTAAGAAACCTACATGGGAGCAGAGGCTGCTCCTCTCCTCCATCCTGCAACAGTTCAAATGGCGGGACGAACTGGATCTGAGGCTCAGTCTGAGATCGGGAAATTCGTCAGTACACACATTCTCAGAAAGCAAACAAGTGTGAAGGCTGCGGTGTAGATCAGGAACACCTTGTGAATAAAGAATCCCGGTGGATCGAGTTACATTATGACAAATGACAGCGGACTGTTTGCTCCGTGCAGCAGCATCACCTGAAAGATGACCACTTTGCCATCGTCCGCCTGAAGGTAGAACGTCCAGGAAGAGGAGATGAAGCTGTGGGCGGAGCTCATGATGTCATTCCAGAAGCCACGCACCAGGGTCAGGGGGTACAGCAGGTGGATCCTGGGCACCATGGCCAAAAGCTGCACAAGCCATGAGAGCGGCAAAAGGCTAATCTTACTTTTTATATGGACACCTGGAAGCTGAATATCACATGAAAATGCAATACAAAGCTATCTGCCCTTTTCTAAAAACCCAGGATCATTTACGCAATAATAATAATAAAAAAGATAACTTAACGACCTGTAGGAGTTTGACTTGGATACTACATGATTACTAAAGGAGGATTTCTTTAACTCGGATGGAATGGCCGCCCCCTGTGTTCCGGGGCAGGGCAGGGAGTGCTGGCAGGACCCGTGGTGACCCACCTGCTGCTGCCTCTGTTCGGCAAACGGCAGCTGGTTCAGGCAGCCTAGGCTGCAGGCGTACTGCTCACTGGACTGGCTGTAGGCCTCACGGCAAGCTGCACGAGGGGCAGAATTAGCTCTCAGCACACCGTCCGACGTCCTTTAACTTAACCAATAATTGAAGCGGCCCGTCCATTGCTTGCGGTCACGTGACAAGCCACATACTTAGTGAAAACCGAAATAGAACCGCGATGGAAACAAACACAGACCACGGCGGTACCTGCATCGCACTCGGACTTAGTCTGGTTCAGTTCCTCGCCATCGCTTACAAACTGACAGATGGAGAACAGACGACAACCCCGCTGACAGGCATACAGCTCTTCCTCCTGCAGAATAAATAAATAAAATACGCCACAGATCAAATACACGCCGCCATTACTTTGAAACCTTACGGGTGAAATGCAGAGGCAGAGCAGCGGCCACGGCAACCCCGAGCCGCGTACGAACTGCGGTGCACGGCGACTGGAGGGCGGCTTCCGCCCAGGCCCTGGAAACTCACCCGAGGATACGTGTGCAGGCTATAGGTCAGCTGGCAGGTCTTATGGCAGGACGCGGTGTTCCCCAAGACGCCGTCGAATACGTCTGCAGACACCGCAGTACAAAGCAGCAAACAGCACAGTCTCGCCACAGCGACGAGAAATATCCGCGCCTCCATGTTCGCCGCTGAACGTCAAAACAAACCTCTGCCTTCAGCTCGCTCTTCCGCCTTCTCCTCTCGCTAAGTCTCTGAAGATAACGCGAGATTCCGATAAAATGGATACCGGAAGGAAACTGCCCGAAGCATTAATGGAGGGCCGATTTCCTACTGAGAACTTTACGTTGTGCCTCAAGGAGATCACAAAAATAAAGCGTCGCGATATAGCTGGGAGTATGCATGGATTGTCGCGCCCTGTCATGTTAAGAGGGCATTAATGACTGAATTGAATTAAATGAATGACTGTCAGCCCCGAGAGCCAAAATGACAGACTTTCGTGACCGCGCCGATACAAATGCGTAGAGCCAAAATGGCTCCTATTTGCTTCCCAGTGTATTTAACATTGTTGATACCGGTGGCCGCCACCTATCTTAACCCCTGACTGTATATCCTACTAAGCTGCAAATGATAACGTGATACGGAGAGATGGACAAATTTGTTGTAAAGCTACCAAAAGGAAAGTTGAAAAAGGAAAGCAAGTCTGAAGGCAAAATCTACAGGCAAGTTACAATCGAATCGTTACGGGTAAGTTGCCATTATTATTATTATTATTGTTAGTCTAGAGATACTCTGCGGCAGTTCACAAGATAAACGATTTCTTATTTAGAGAGTTGTCGTAATAGAAGACATTGAGAGGTTTAAGTCAATGCTCGAGCTGCCTGGACAGACCAAAGAAAACATAATGACTGCCCTAAAGGAGCTCGGCAAAAAGATCCCGTCCAAAGAGGTACTCAGATCCACTAAAATAGGTAAGACTTCACATGTCTCTTTAATAACCGTCCTCAATGTGATGCAGAAGCGACTTGTTAACGTAAACTGATCCCGTTGATATCACAAAGAACCTGGTCTTCATTGATAAATGTGATATGTCACACAAACAGTGGTGACTGCATGTGTTTTGCAGGTCACACAGTTAATAAAATGCGCAAGCACACAGATACAGATGTAAGGCAGCTAGCTGGGCAGGTTTACACCCTGTGGAGGAGCAGTGTTGAGGAGAACTCCAGCAGACCCTCCATCGAGGTGCGGTGTGACCGGCAGTCTGAGGGCCTGAGGCAGAACGCCCGAAAGCTCTTAGCAGAAGCCATGGGCCTGGAGGTAACCCCTGACCAGCAGCAAGGAGCACCTACCCTGAGTGCACCTCAGGGAACCACATGGCTCTGACTTGTACTGTTCATTTACAATTAGCACCAAGTTTATTCAAGTTTAGACCCATGATCTTCTAAAATTGTCTTTAACGGCTTGTTTGTTGCCTGTCTTACAGAAAGATCATGTCCTCGTCGAGAACATCGAGAGGGAGGTCTTCCACCAAAGCTCTCGCCTGGTTAGCGGCTCGTACAGACGGACAGTTCGCACCCTGGTCTTCTCACTGAAGCACAAACCCGAAATCTGTGTACAGGTGAAGGACAGTAAGATGCCGATCGGCGAGCTAGTCCTCAAGCACAAGAAGTGAGCAGGGCCTCGAACCAGGGAGGGGGTGGCCTTCCTGAGGAGGAGATCTGCGGCAGACATTTCTACGTCACAGTTTGTAATTCTACCTCCGTATAGTTTTTAAGTTGTTGGTTATTGTGATTTTGTTTTACTGCGATTCTTTTTTTTACATTAAAGATTCCTTCTCATTAAATTCACTGAATAATTCACTGTATCAATTATGAAAATCATCTATGATCAGAGGGGGCAGCATGGTGGTGCAGTGGTTAGCGCTGTTGCCTCACACCTCTGGGACCCGGGTTCTGGTCTCATGTGTGTGGAGTTTGCATGTTCTCCCCGTGTCGTCGTG
>JABFEA020000046.1:868459-882654 GCA_019775915.2 Cyphomyrus plagiostoma
ACACCCCCCCCCCCCCCCCCCGCCCCCCCGCCCCCCCCCCCCACCCACCCCCCCCCCCCCCCCCCCCCCCCCCCCCCCCCCCCCCCCCCGGGGGGGGGGGCCCCCCAAACATACAGAGACTCTGACCCGCACCCCCCCCACCAAGAGCCTGGCACTGTGATTTATTACTGCAGTTACAGCTCAGTGTAACAGAGTGGGGGCAGGGAAGGGGGGGTGCAGCTTAACCCAGACAGCCCCACAGCCAATAAGCCTGCAGAGGTGCCCTGCAGCCGACATCCCACTTGCACCAGTCATCCCTGAGCACCAGGGCCATCCTCAATCCCACAATGCACCACAACCCCAGCTAAACCAACCAGACACGGAGACAGACGGAGCTTATCGATCGCACTCAGGAAACAAGGCACCCTGCTGGTGATTCAGCACTGGAATGGTGAAAACAGAAAATAAATAGGTTTGCTGTTCCATGTAAATATTTCACCGTGAAACAGCAGGAAGCAGCAGAAAGCTTTAAACAAACTTTTTTCTTGATTCAGCTATAACTCAGATAGCAGAAACTTGCAGCACGCACGCACAGATGCACGCACGCACACACACACACACGCGCACACACACACACGCGCACACACACACACTTGCCCCTGTTCGTGCATGGGAAGCCCCGGTCTGAGTATTTGCACACGTGCACACATACGTACCGCGTGAGAGCATTCCTCTGTGGCTGAGGGGGTGTACCCAGAGGAGCGTATGCGTCTGGGGGGGCAGCCGGGGGTTTCTACACACACAGGTGTGAAACAGCAGCATGCTGTACCGCAGTGACACGGAACACCACCACGGAACACTGCCACGAGCCTTTCTGATTTGAAAGCATCTCATTAATAATGGATCAGAACGAGGCGCATTCGGTCCCCTCGGAACACCAGGAGAACCACTGAGTCCACCGGGATCAGGCACAGGTGGGAGCACCTACATCACATCCTGGGCAGCCCCAGTCCCGCTGCTGGCTTTGGCCACATCACTGGGAAGCACACCAGGCCGCCCACGAGACCCCGGGGCCCCTCAGATGAGTGGGGGCCGCAGCCTGAATCTGAAGACAATATGGCGGCACGTCCATCCACAGCCACGGAAACTGGCCAATCATTAGCAGCGGGGTAAATACGGCCATTTCCTGGGGACATCTGCTCTCTTCCCCAGTCGGGAACGGCGACCGGCCGCTGATGGCACAGTGTCTAAAAATAGTCCAGCGGAAGAACCAGGAGCTCCAGCGAAATATCACAGCGAGGAGGTAAAAAGCCGGGGTGGAACAGGGCAGGACACAAACAGGCCCCATGCTCTGTGGGGAAGGCTCTCTCTTCACCACATCACCATGCCAGCGTCCAGCACAGGAGTCAGGGTTGATCTGTGTGACTTGTCACACTCTTACCTGCCACTGTCACCAAGTCTCTCAGAAGTACGCACGCACGCACGTACGCACGCACGCACGCACGCACGCACGCACGCACGCACGCACGCACACGTGGGGATCAGCAGAGACACCTGCTCATTCCTGCAGCGTCTGGAGTCCAAACGGATCCTTCTGCACCTGAAACCTTTTCCAAAGTTTCCACCCAGTGAGAGCTGAGATAAGAGTTGTCCAATACCCTGGCCAGCAGGTGGCGCTGTTAACGGCAAACATCACAAAAAGGCACCCTCAACCTCCAAGGCTGTTTTATCCCTGTTTTGACAGCTCGACAGTGGCGATGGCCAGGAGCCAGAGGGAGACTGATGGGGGGCACTGAAGCAGCTCCTGGCTAACTTTGATGATGCCATCAGCTGGACACATGGTTTTCCAAAGCAGCTGAGGTAAAGATGTGTGTCTCTCTCTCTCACACACACACACACACACACAGTCCCTCTTTCTCGCACTCACTCACTATCGCACTCTCCTTCTCTCTCACATTCACTCTCCTTCTCTCACATTTTCCCTCTGTCTCCCTCTCTCTCTCTCGCACGCGCGCGCACACACACACACACACACACACACACACACACACTTTATGTCCTCAGACATAAAACCGGTCTTACTGACACATGACATACACCAGCAGATCTCACACACAAACCATGTTTTTCTAATTTTGCACAGGGAAACAATCAGATTTAGTCCCAATGGCAACACGTCCATGTTTGGCAGGAGACACCACTCTGTGTGTGATGGTTCCTGGGCCCCAGTGATAATAAATCAGACTGAAACACGTCACCAGCTGCACTGCAGGAATATGGCCACCGCCAAAAAGCCTCTGAAAGGGGGGTGCCTGGAAGCCTAGGGCCGAGCGGGCCGGGGACAGACAGGTGCAGCCGCTCACTTAGCCACATATTTACTTTCCGCATGGCTGGTGCGCGGCGGTGGAGGCCGATGGCAAGGGTGCACCATCTGCCTAGCGACACTGCTCCATAAAGCCACACTGCAGAGACGGCCGGCATCACCGGCAGGAATGAAGTGTGTGTCAACAACGCAGCGTTTACGGCGCAGTGCGGGCCACGGGGGCGAGAGCCCGGCCCGGGTGCCACAGAGACAAAGCTGCAAGACGTGGGCCGACGGCCCCTGACAGCTGTGGCGGATCGTGGGCCAGTGACCGAACACGTTTGCTAAGACTGCTCTCTCTTTGTAGCACCAGCGAGCGAGTGGGGGTGAGGGGAGCGCCAACGTATGGGAAAGCCTGCCGGGTGCTCGAGTCTGGGGGAGCAGGGGGGCCCTCAGGTTCAATAAGGTTATAACAGCAGCACAAAGACAAAAGGGGACTGGGGGAGGGTGTGGCACAGAGGTGGCACTCCAGCCCAGCAGGCCGGTCCTGTGCTTCACACTCACTCCAAATGGATCATAAAAACCCAGACCCAGGGAGTCAGGGTTTCAGAGGCCACACAAGAGTGTGGTTTGGGATCTGTACAGCAGGCTCTTTCTACAAGCCGTAAAAGCAAGTGATAAAAGGAGGCCGGGCGAGGGGCAGGCCGGGCGAGGGGGACGCAGGGGCGAGGGGGACGCAGGGGCGAGGAGCAGGCCTTGAAACCATATCACAAGACAAAGTGCCCCCAAGCCTTATTTCACCAATTTCCTTACTTCACACTGCAGACAAACACAAAGGACAAAATAGAGGGGGCACTGTGGGAAAGAGCTGCCCTGTGGGTGAGGACCTCTGATAGAGGGCATTCTGTTCGGGCAGTGAGAGGGGCACCTCAGTCAGGCTGAATCCAGTGGCTGTCAGTGGGGGGGGGGGGGGGGTCAGGAGCAGGAGGCATGAGCACACGTGCTTATGAAGCCTGTGGTGAGGCAGGTGGGAATCTGCAAACGGCTCCTGCTGGCGTGTGAACAAAGCAGCACAGGGCAAAAGCTCTCTCACTTTAGCACACAGCATTATGGGATATCTGTGCCGGGGCTCCAGTCCTCAAAAGAGATGCTAGTGGGGGGGGGGGGGGGGGGTGAAACTGCCCTGTGACACATCTGGATGGAAGGTGCTCCGGATTATGGCTGCAGGGGGCCCCAGGGATGGGGGAGCCCCCACAATAAGGTCTTCGGGGAGCCACAGACGCCCCCCCTCAGCCGCACTCTCCCCCAACACATCCGCGTTGACCTTTAACGGCCGGCAGTTTATCAGGCTTTTCGGAGCTGGGGAGGGTTCATGCACTTTCCTGTATAACACTCCGCAGAAGGCATCACATGACAGTCATGGAGCCCCCCTCCCCAGAGCGACCTCTCACTGCACCTTCTGCCTGCCCTCTCAGCACGGGAATTACTCTGCCCCACTGGGTGGGAACAGAGACACGGGAGCAATGACCGGAACTGGCCCACTCCATCCCCCCCCCCCCACATTACTCCCCAGGCTAGCACCACCCTGCCGGAAAAACAAGTACAGCTAATTCCTGTCAGGAAAAAAAATAAATCAAGGAAATTCCTGACATAGCTTAGAGGTAAACAGCTGAAACATAAGTGTATACAGAGATTGTGAGAGATTGACAGATTGAGAGACAGACACAGAGAGAGACAGAAAGTTAGCGACAGAGACAGAAAGACCGATACACAGATACAGACACACAGGCGGATTGAGAGAGAGAGAGACAGATAGAGAGACGGACAGAAGGACAGAGACAGAGAGACAGATACACCGATACAGACACACAGATACATAGACAGAGAAACACACAGACAGACAGACAGACAGACAGACACACATGTGCTGCAGGTGGACAGGGCCTTCAAGGGCCCCCAGGGGAGACATGGAGTGGGAGACATGGAGACCTGCAAAGGAACCACCCAGAATGTCCCGACATCACCATGACAGTGGCCTAGCATGACCTCACATCCTGTCACACCCTAAAGGACACGACGGGCACCTCCCCCTTAAAGGAACAGTGCCACACATAGCCGGCTTCAGTACCACCCTGTTAGCACACGCAGCTCACTGATCCAGCCTGGCAGATAGTGGCAATGTGTGACAGCGATACGAAAATAACCCAGCGGGGCTCACAGGGCCCAATGCAGCGTAGAAGCATTAGCCGGAGATTACATTGGGGGGACTGTGTAAATGAGGGCCAGCTGAGTACCGAGCCACACTAGGACTGGGGTGGAGGGGTGTCATGCTGAGCGGTGGGCACAAAGAAGGCTGGAGTGTCTCAGGGAAGGGGGGGTTGGCTCATGCACAAATCTAACTCTACTTAAAACAAAAATGACATGCCATTAGCCTAAGGAATATCCAGCCAGAGCCCAGCACGCCCCTCAAAGGATGCCCACTCACTGGGGGTGTGCAGATTAGATGCTGAGGGCCCCCCTGACATACACACCGCGATTCCCGCAGAACTGCCAGGATGAGCATTCTGTAATTAAAATAGGAAACTCCCCCACACACACACTTAACTAGCGCAGCGGGACGAAAGCGGACTTCAGCAGCCATTTCATCTAATTGACTAATTAGAGATTTTAATTTAGCAAACAAACAATCGTTGATAATTAACTTTCATTAGGAACAGGGGGGCAGAAGCATTCCAGGTTTCTCCCCAGACACTCGTCTCCTGGGGGGGGGATTCAGCCCATAGTGTGACACACCCATTAAGCAGACAGGACGGGAGGGGGAGAGAGTCACCATTAAGGCTCCCAAGGTGAAAGGGGCTGTGCCACATGGAGAGGGTGGGGGGAGGACACCCACACCACCTGCAGGTGACGGCAACACTGGGAACAGAGCCCTTCAGCTGCCCTTGGGGCGGAAGGGGCAGCCCCGTGCCTGGGTACAGCTATCTGTGGCCCGGTGGGGCCTGATCACACGTCCAGGAGCCACCTGCCTGGCCAATGAGCCTGGAGACAGATAACACGGGGGGGGGCTTCCTGTTGGGGTGGGGGTAGCGATTAGCGATGAGGAAGATAACAGGAGCCATGTCAGTGCCGATAACACGGCGGCGTGAGCGGCTGGACCCGGGTGACAGCACTACCGAGCAGGGCGGCCCCGGGGCCACACGGGCGGCCCCATATAAACAGCGCCCCCTGTTTGTGCTGCTGCGCAGCATGGAGAAGCTCCAGCTGCCTGTCACACTTACGGCACGCCGGTCGATTCGTCCGACGTGAAGCAGACTGCACATCAGGAGATCTCTGACAGCCCTGAAAAGCCTCCCAGGATGCACCGCCAACACCCCCGGCCGCTGCCACCATTCCGTGCTGTGAGCTTAGCTGGCACCAGAAGCCGAGCGGTTGCGGGCTGCTCACGGACCACGGCCGGGCCATGGTGACATCACCTCCGTCACCGCAGACACCGGACACTGAGGCCAGGTGTTGCCACACGCATACGGCAGCGGGAAGGGGGGGGTAATACTGACAAGGACCCCCCCTCCTCAGGGTGACATTAAACCACAGACTGAACCAGACCACCGTCCCACCCCCACAGGGGCTCCGCCTACAGCCACACACACTAATCACTATCTATCTGACCCATATTCAGCACAGTCCTGACAGCTCCCAGTCTCCACAGATCTTATATTAAAACCAGCATAAGACCAGAGGCAGCGACACAGCGTAAAATGTACAGACCTTACAAAAAGACACAGAGAGATACTCACACAACCCAAAAAAGTACTCAGTCAGCCCTCAACCCACCTGGGTACCCACTCAGCCCAGCAACCCACCTGGGTACCCACTCAGCCCAGCAACCCACCTGGGTACTCACTCAGCCCAGCAACCCACCTGGGTACTCACTCAGCCCAGCAACACACCTGGGTACCAGGTACTCACATAATCATGGAAGGCCTTTGCTTCACTTGAATGCTCACAGGTGTCTCTCCTCTCAGGAGCTGCACAGTACAGGTCCCAGAACACACTAAAGCACAATGAAACAATAGATGTTATTTGACATTAATGATACGATCAAATCAAATATCTAAATACACATACTCATCACCCAGGATCTGACCC
This sequence comes from Cyphomyrus plagiostoma, assembly GCA_019775915.2. Classification (NCBI taxonomy): domain Eukaryota; kingdom Metazoa; phylum Chordata; class Actinopteri; order Osteoglossiformes; family Mormyridae; genus Cyphomyrus; species Cyphomyrus plagiostoma. The sequence continues at coordinate 874,887 of JABFEA020000046.1, forward strand.
TTAAGGGTAATCTATACACAACACTAATAGAGCACAGGCAATTCAGGTACTAAATGGGGTGTGTTTAAGTCCTGCACACCAATGTTCTCAACGGCCAACTAAACCCACTCTGAGCATATATAAATGCTCATCTCTGCACTACCTCCATGTACTGCCAATTCTTTTCAGATATTTATGATTATATTAGGTCTTATGTTTATAATATGTCTTGTCTATTAGATTGTGTCCCTTTTGCCTCCCGCACTGCATGCATTATATAACTGCATGTGACAAATAAGACTTTGTAACACTAACCGATCGGCGGCATTAAACCAACCGTCCCCAAACACAAGAAAGCAAGGCCAGATTGGCCTTTGACAGTGGCAGAACCCTTAGATGTTAATCACACATGGATATTAGTTGTTAAATTATACTGGGCAAAGCTGGACACGAGGCACGCGGGCAGGTCAATCAGGAAAGACTGCTTACCACCACCAGGAATGCAGGAAGCCAGGGGGCTCCCCTAGCGTGATGTTCTTCTCCCACCGGATCTAGGCAAACAAGAAGGTGAGAAAGGTTATCAGGTTTATGGAGGAGGGCAGGGGTACTCCGAGGTCCGAGCACGGCACCGGGACTCACCTCCGACAGGAAGGTCTGCGCCGACTTCTGCGCCCCAACGTGCAGCAGGTACTCGTACACGTACAGGGCCAGTCTGCGGAGAGCGAGAGGTCAGGCAGCCAGTGAGGGGCACGCTCCCGTAGACCTTACGGCTTTCCCACGTTCGGCCATGTAGTTTCATGAATTGTGGGTTTCGGATTAATTATAAATAAAAGCCACGCGAAAACAGGAACAGAGGACAACATCAGCAATCAAGGATCTTCTACAAGGACCATGACATCTGCCGAAATTTCCGAGACTGCCCTCAGAAGTCCCTCGCAGCAAAATAACCCATGTCATGATGATTACGCTACAGCAGAAGCGGACCAAATGTTAACACCAAACTAACCGGCATATTAATGTGTGTCGCTGTCTTTTGACATTTTAACTTCTAGACAAACTAGTCTAAAGCTGAACATTTCATAGTCCCGTGCGGCCCCAGCCTCAAGCTCCCCAAACGCGAGACCGACTTAGCTGCTCGTTCAGTACGCCTGAGCAGCGGCGAGAGGCGCCCGGAGCCCCGCCGGGGACGGGAGCCGGGATACAGTCGGTGAATCTTACTTTTCCCGTGCCTGGCTGTCCGATGGCACGGTGGAGCCCTTGCCTTTAGCGAACATGCTCTTCTGTGTGAGGGAGCCTGTCGGCTCTGCCACTCCGTCTCTTTCGTAATGTACTTCGGCTGTCAAAGCGGACTAACCAGACCCGAACCCGGACCCGACCCCATCACACTGTGACCGTGGCGTGCGACCGAGCCTGGTCACGGCATGGCTGAGGGGCGGGCCCACGCTTAGCTGACTGCCGCGCTCGTCAGCCAATTGCCTTACGAAATGGCTACTGGCACCGCCCATATCGCGCTGTCCGTCATTTACAGCAGCAAATCGGATGCGTTGGACAAGCACACGGGACACACCCACGTCGCTCGGGCTGCGTCCGGCTTTTTTTTAAGGTAGCACGACTCCAGAACAAAGCTGTGAGCTCTACAGAATTACAACTGGAATTCAATGTACTGTTATATGTAAACATGAATGGTTTACTGCCCTAAAACCAAGGGAATTCGTTTAACCTATTCAGGTTTCTATAGATAATTGCAGCATGTATATTTTAAGACAGTAGCTCTATAATACCACCGTTAAGTTCGAGTTTGCGATATTTGGAATTTATTAATTGTATAACTGCAAAAAGTTCTAAAATTCGTTTTGAAAGCTAGACTTGCTGAAAAATTAAAACAGTAACACGTAGGACTCAGAAATGTAAGATGAACGCTGCTTAAATGCTTAGACTCAAATAGAACGCATATTACTGTTTAACAGAAATCACATCCACTTTATTTTAGGGTACATGTACCCCAAAAAGAGGATGCGAGCATGAGAAAACGGTTACAAGCGTCCGCCAGTTAAACAGTCAGTAAGTCGGACCCGCGAGCGTGGCGGGGACATTAATGACTGGTTTCGGTGGCTCACAATTGGAGAAATAAGACGTGAAGCAAAGTACTACTTGACCTCTATTTTTACAGTAATTTGAATATTTCCCTCCCCAGCATCTGTTTCATTTCTCTTTCATTCAAGTCATACCTTCACATATCTTAGGGTCGCCTGTGTGACATTCAGAACAAAGGCCTGCGTGTGTTGCTTTAAATAAAATGAGAAAAGCAGCTTGGATCTGATTGGTCGTCGGCTTGGCTTCGCTCTGGGGGCACCTTGAAACGGGCAAAAAAAAAAAACTCAAGCTCTTCCACCAACAAGGCAGAACCCCCCCTTTGCTGGCAGCCATTACCGAAAGCAATTTAAATCTCGCTTGTTTCCTCATACAGACAGCATAGTTAATTTGTTAAAATTGCTTTTGCTGAAATACATCATTGAGTTTAAATAGTTTACACATTACTGACTGGAATTTATCATTTGCGAGAATCTCACGCTTGAAGCATGTTTGAAAGTTTTATTAATACCGACATGCGGTATGTCACGTTTTAATAATTAAAAATGATATCGTCATTATGATTATACCCTATTTCAGAAGAGCCTGTATTGCGGCACGGCTGGCGAGACGTCATCTGATTCGACTCGCTAATTTTTTTTACAGGTTTAATCATATAGATGGTCTGTGATGTTAACTAAAGAGTGACACTGAGTAACGGGGGGAAAAAAAAAAGTCATATTACAAACCGAAGCTTGTGGTACACGGGATACAGCGCAAGCCGCCTAGGGCAGCACTGGAAGTGCTTAAAATGAATTAAAATTTATGCTTTACAGTATAGTGAAATAATATAACGTTGGTAGGCCTGGGCAGGGATTAAAAATCGGCCCTACAGATTGGGTTCCAGTTTCTGCCCAGTACGCCAGATGGCCAGTCCAGCTCGCCGCACGCTGGTTATTAATACCTATAGGGTCATCCTGTAATAATGAATGCGACGCAGATACGTGACTGCGTCTCACATTTGTTTTGCTGCACCGTTTTACATAGAACCCAGAGCGGGATAACTGTACAAAATTTCAGATCTGGGCAAGAATTAAAAACCGCACTTTCCCCACAAAAAAAAAATAGGCCAGGGTTGAATTTCGCGTTAGAAAATCACAAGGGCAAACAAATGATTATGTCGAAAGTGCTGCTGCACATGGTGGACCGCTGGGATTTGTAGGAATCGGTTTAATTAGCACTGGATTCACGCCCGAATACATCACCTGGGTTTTGTGTGTGTGAATAATTGATTGATTCCGCCACTTGAGTTAATTTAAAACATCACTGTGACCTTAATTGGACCGTATGGCTGCCCAGGGGGCTGTGACCCTGCAGTGGACCCTCACCTTGACCTTGTACCGTGTCTGAAGGTGAAGGTGAAGCTCAGTTTGGTTCCACTGGCTTTATTCAGTCAGAAGCCCTTCCCCTGTGTTTCAATGGGCTTTGATTAAGTCACTTTGAAGGTTTAATAGCTGCTATTATTGTGATGATGCGACACCTCAGCTCTTTCTGTAATGTAAGTACAGCAGGCTGACAATCAGCCTTTGTATTCATATGCACAAATATTGACGAAAGCATGTAAGTTTCAGTTGTCCCGTCCTTTTCCTGCCCAACAAAACTACTTCCGAGCGCTACGACGCATGCGTAAATGAACGTTGTTTCCCGCATCTATGTTGTTTGAGAAATTTTGCCGTGTGTTAATGCGGTTTATCTTAAATGTTATTCATATTGTGTTGATACGTCTTTGCTGCATACAGTTCAGATGATTAATATATTATTTGTATCCTTAAGGGCGTAAAGATATGGATTCCGTAAATATGGGACCAGGTTTTACATTTAAGTTGAAGGTTCACGTACGTGTATTTGTTTGGTTTGTTGAGTTTTAATTGAAGTAAAAATGTCATTTCAATGATAACTAACAACGTACACGTTTCTGTTTTACCTGGAACTAAAATTATTTTACATTACATTCTCACTTTGGCATTACGTTTCTGAGTTAAAAAAAACAAAAAAACTATGACTGAAAACTATAGGTTCTGGCAGCACATTCGAATCCTCCCATGCATTCAGACACATCAGTGATGTTCCCCATGGTCACTGGGTGTTTCGGATCCCCTCTCATCGGGTATATGAAACTACAGTTAGTTATAAAAAACTTAAAATTAGTTTATGACCGCATGAAACTACATGTAAAAATGCTACCCCCGTTTAAAATATTGGACAGTTATTTTGATAGCATAAATCTTTATACAAATGTCCATTCACAATTATAGGTAAGATTTTGGCAAAGTATAGCAAAAACCGACATGCACAAGTAAAATTTCTGCTACAGTACCAAATTCTGTTATGGCAGCAAAAGAATGGCAGAACTCCGGCCGCACAAAATAAGCATATTCCGCACCTAAATTTAAAGTAAATAATGTTATACCAAGTTTGCACGTATTTTTTTATAAATCTGAATAAGTTAAGGGACACAAGAGGCAAAACAGATTCTTTAAAAAGTCCAATTTACGATTTTCCTAACAGATCTTTTCATGAATTGACAGTGTCCTAATTTATCATGGTCCCGTTACCATAAACGTTAAGTCACCAGGAACAGATGGGGACGAGACTGTAACGAAAGGCATTATTGCTAAGAGAGAGGTTGTGCAATCTGAAAATTGCACCTCAGTTCCCTTCTACAGCCTGCATTTAAAGCGACAATATGAAGTTCCCTAGACCTCAGTCAGAGAGGTTAGAAGTACAGACGGGCTCCTAGACAGAAGCGTTAAGTACACCGCAAGCGGACTGCAGTCCCGGCCGGGATGGGGGCGCCTTGAAACAGCCAGCGGAGTGTAACTCATTGGAGGAGTGTCGTGTCAGGGGCTTCCCTCCTGCGTGCTGCGCCCCCTCTGGTACCTTCGTCCCGGAAGGGTTTAACTCTCCTGTTGCTTGTTGCTTTTTCTTGCAGAATTTAGAGAGGAACATGCGGCGTGGGGATTTTTGCATTGCTTTTCTGACTCCGATTACTATATCACAATATTACAATATATCATTCTCAACAATGCAGAAATCGAACTGTTTGGCGGGTACTTAAGCTTTAAAACCAGCGTGCATTATGAGTTTTAATATAGTGAGCGGTAGTTTTTGAACGGACACAGCTGGTCACTGCATGTCGAGAGTAGAGAGGTAATATCGTTGAGGTAATCGAGCAGCTCTTGATACACGTCCCGTAAACAGCCTCCGGGGGCAGGCGTACGTCTTATTAAATGATAATTTTACTTGAAATTTTGCAGCTATGTTGCCAAACTGGATTGAAGCACAAACATCTATGTACAAACTTGTTTTAAAATTATACATTTACAAAAGTGTATGTATAGCCTATGTATAATGTGCATATAGTGTATGTTATGCATGTACAACCTGTGTTTATTGAGTGAAGCCCAATTATTATTAACTCTCTGTGCCTGGTGTGTGTGTTCATTACAACAAAAACTGAATTGAATTGAAAACTACCACTGTTTAGGGCTGCACCGTAATTAGCATCCGAAGTTCTCTTGCCACATTACTTATTTTTAACGAGTACCCCGGGTAATTTCTCTGTTGGTTACTTGGTTGAATAGCACAACACTATGGAACATTGTTGAATCTGTCAGTGAACACGCCTCACCGAGTTCAGTCATGTTGCACTTTGCATAGCAAACATCGTGCGTTTTGATCTTTCTGTGCAGGGTTAATATGACTGAATCAGTAAGGTGCCCGAAGTGCTCACTGTAAGCGGAGGCTGTTGTGAAGTCTTACTCCTCAGAAACAGCACATTTTTGAATGAGTGTGATACTGAATACGCAGTCATCACTGCCATTAATCCTTCTTGTTTAAACAATATAAAACATTCTTCAAATGGGGTGTGTTCGTTGTGTAAATAGACTATTAATTCTGACGTGACTGTTTAAAATCACGTGATTCCGCAGACAGATATTAAATCTGCAGATTTGTAAATGTCTTTCCTGGGGTAGGTTGAAGTTTGGGACTGCTGACGTCATGCGGAAGCCCATGCTGTGGGGTCCACCTTAAAAATTCGCTCGCCCCCCCAGCCCCATTCAAAGGAGCTGCGTCAGGACGCGTAAGCGCGCGAGCTGCTAGACCGTGAAGCGCTGCAGCCGCCGTGCCTGACTTACCGCCTCCGAGCCTTACTGTATTTCTGTTTGTCTGGGAGTTGTGCTATTTGTATTCATATTTCGTTTTCCTGCACACTTTGACTCTGTCGGACATTCAAACACATGCCGTCTTGTGTAATAACGACGGTAAGTCGATCCTGACCGCTTCTGCTTAGCTGAGAGTTTACTGGGAAGTTACTGTCATAACATCAGTGTGTCAGATGCCGCTAATGTAGGTTTATTTTTCACAGTGGCGTGAAGAAGTGTCGAATTACTCAAATCTGCCGACTGTGAATAACTTCATAAAGAATACCGCGGAATGAAATCAGACCTGTTTAAGTGGCTGCTTAGGACAATAGACATAAGCCTCTAGCTTGAAAATGGTTTTTTTTTAATTGTCATAAATCAGGAGAGCAGGACGCGACCCGATAGCTCGCGTATAACACGTAAGCCGTGTAGGTCACTTTATAAAGTAATGTGGGATTTACAGACTCGTAATGCATATTGATGCGTAAAAGTCTTAAGATGCGCGCAAGTTAATACGGACAGACACCTGTAGTCCTGTACCTCTGACCCTTGGTCACCGTCATAAAGCGGGAGGTGGCTGGGTAATGGAGCAGTTTCAGGCTTCCAGACCATCCCAACCCTCTCAGACGGCTGACAATGTTTCTGACGCAGAAAACGTCCCCTGTCACCGCAGTCACTGTGACTTTACGCTCCTTCCGTCTTCTGCAGGATCCGATTGTACTCGCCCTACCCTTTGCTTTAGGCGGCTGCCTGTTATTTCCTCTTGCCCCTGTATCTGTTTCATTGGATGTAGTAGTTCTCCCTTTATATTCCCTAGTGAGCCTGCGTAACAGTACACGTATGTATTACTGTATCATTCAGATGATGAGATCTTGTTTTTGTTTTTTTTTGTTTTGTTTTTTTTTTCTTTTTTTACCTGACAGACACTGCACGCTGGAGTCACGGCTGTTGGTCTTTGTGCTTTGCTGGCCCTGATCCTCATCCATCAGACATCAGTCATATTGCTGTGCTGATTCACATGCACTAGGAAGGTACCCGCCTTTCCCTATGTCTGGGTTGGGGGGGGGGGCGTGTCTATCCTACTGCCTGGTGAGTGGTGGCGGGGTGGTGTCTCTCTCTGAGGCCCCTGATAACCGCAGCAGAAGCTGACCGCATATGGTTCTGAAATGTGCTACCTCACCAGCCATTCCCTTCACCTCATCTCCTTCCTGCCAGATTCTCCCTGTCCCATCATGACCCATCATGACCCAGCACAGCTCTTCTTCTCGGGGGGAGGGGAGACGTACCGGAACCCCACAGAGGTGAAGATGAGCCAGATCGTGCTGCCCTGCCACGCAAACCACTGTGGGGAGCTCAGCGCGGGCCAGCTGCTCAAGTGGATGGACTCCACAGCTTGCCTGTCCGGTGAGCGAGGGCCCCGTGGCCGGCCTGCCTGCCTGAGCGAGGGCCCCGTGGCCGGCCTGCCTGCCTGAGCGAGGGCCCCGTGGCCGGCCTGCCTGCCTGAGCGAGGGCCC
>JABFEA020000046.1:883219-907290 GCA_019775915.2 Cyphomyrus plagiostoma
GTTGCGCTGCTTTATTTGGTTAATCGTCCAGTCTGTGAAGAAGGCATTCAAGTAAGAATTGTATTGTTGTATGACTCCTTTCCTGGCGCATACAATTTATATTAGGTCAGCGTTCACCGTACCACTTTTGATATTCAGATTGAGTTATAGGTCAAACTGGTTTGTTTGACTTTCAAGAAATTCGAGTTGTAGTGAGTTTGAGAATAGAGGTACCGCTATATTTTTATTTCATTTTCCGATGTATATCATCATATCACACTCCCTTAATATATGCCGTGTCACTGTTACTGCCATTGTCAGTGTTCCCGGTCTCACACAGTTTCTACACAGTGAGACCAGAACATGAAATGATCAGATGACCTCCACATGGTCAGATCTCAACATACTGACTGACATGCTGATCAGCCCGGATTCAGGCAATGTCACCAGAGGTCACACTTCCAGCCTTTAAAGGCTGCCCCGTCAGGGGGAGGCGATAATGCAGAATGACATGAGGCCATCTGCAGGTCATGTGATCATTTCATGTTCAGGTACCTTACTGTGTAGAGACTGTGTGACATCAGAAACACTCTCTCTGTCTGTATCTCATGTCTTTGATTTTCTGCTTCCTTGCAGCTGAACGGCATGCTGGCTGTTCCTGCGTCACAGCCTCTGTCGATGACATTTACTTTGAGCACACCATAGGGTAACGTTACCTCTCGCTTTCTGTGGTTGCCACAGATTTTAGGCCTAAAATGGGCTGATGATTTAAGAACCGTGTCCCCCATCCGATGCACCAAGTTGTAGTGTCTAAATCACCAGCAAAGCAGTTAAATGGCTTTTGCGGTCCGGCAGGGTTGGACAGGTGGTTAGCATCAAGGCGAAGGTCAACAGAGCCTTCAACTCCAGCATGGAGGTAAGGCCCGAATCAGCCGACTGGGAGGCAGCGCTTCTCTCTCTGCATTCGCCAAAGCCTGCTTTCTCTGCCTGCATCGATGCCATTGGGTACTCGGTATTTCAGCCGCGTTTTCTCATGCGATAATGGTTCAGGTGGGGATCGTGGTCACCTGTGAGAACCTCTACAACGACCTCCAGTGGAAGGTCTGCCAGGCCTATGCCACATTTGTGGCCAGAGGCTCAGACATGGGGAAGGTGAGCTTGCATCGCACTGTGCGCTGTGACTGCGAGGTTCGGACGCCAGCCCCCATGTGACTGCGTCTGCGCAGGTGCAGCTGAAGCCCGTCAGCCTGCAGACACAGGAGGAGCAGCTGGAGCACAGCGTCGCTTCTGAGCGGAGGAGGATGAGGCTGATCCATGCGGAGATCATGACTGACCTGCTCAGCAGCTGGCAGACAGGTGAGCCTCTGCAGGGAGGTGTGGACTTTCTGGGGCTTTCCGGCCTGAGCAGGCAGTGCCCCACGCAGTGCGTCTGCCTTGCAGTGGAGGCGTGCCAGGAGCCAGAGGATGCAGTGTCGGCTGAGCGCACGCGGGTGGAGAGCGTGGAGCTGGTGTTGCCCCCCCACGCCAATCACCAGGTCAACACCTTCGGGGGGCAGATCATGGCCTGGATGGTGAACGTGGCCACCATCGCAGCTAGGTGCCGCCTCTTTATTACCCCCTTGGTCATCCAGACCTCCTCATTTAGGCATAGGTTACCTCAGAAACTGCTAATCAACTACTGCTCCCTCAGTTGTATAATGTCCTTTGTGATATTTGTGTTCGGAAACCGGAGTCCTCATTACTGTCACAGAGGAGGCCATCTGGACTTCTAGAAGATACCTAACGAAGTCACATGACCGTTTTGTGCTTATGTAAAATTAAAAAGTAACCCAGGGTTAAGGTTAGGGCTTCGTAGGGTTTCCTAATCATTTTTACAGCAGTTACAGTGTAGACATTAAGTGCTCGTTCATATTCTGATTTGAGACGTTCTGGCAGTTGAGGGACTGTCATGTGCTTTGCAGCCGCCTGTGCAACGCCCACCCCACCCTACGCGCCATCGACATGTTCCACTTCCGGGGTCCGTCCCAGGTGGGAGATCGGGTTGTCTTGAAGGCCATTGTCAACAACACCTTCAAGAACAGGTGAAGCGACCCAGAATTCACTGTCTTTACCCATACCTAAAGGAGGCATCCCACAGTGAAAGAGTGTTTAGGATGGTACATGTGTAGTTTGCTGTGAGATGTTGGGTAGTCTGTATTCCTCCCGACCTCAAGGTGGTGCTGCAGGCTGTGCTGGTGAATGGATGCTGGAAGGATGGCTGACACATCCTGTTGTGTTTGTGCTGACAGCATGGAGGTGGGTGTGTGTGCCGAGGCCTACTGTGGCAATGAGCCTCTGCGGCACATCAACAGCGCCTTCATGATGTTCGAGGTCCTGGATACGGAGAAGAAGCCCAGGAAGCTGCCGCACATTCGACCCGAGCCTGTGGTAAGAACCGAAGAAGCAGAGCGAGAACATGCGGTTCTGCTTGTGGCAGGAAGGGAGCCATGCTGAGTATGTGATTTTCTGATCCTCTGGGATGTTCTTCTGTTTCAACCAGGATGGGAAACGCCGGTACCAGGAGGCTATTGCCAGGAAGAAGATCCGCCTGGACAGGTGAGCGACAGGGATCAAATGGAACACCGGCACTTCTGTAGAAGCTGGAGGACTTAATTTTTTATTTTGTCCACATGCCACTGTGGAACTTTTTTTAGAAAACATTTCTAAAGTTGTCTCCATCTACTCTTGCTTGTCTGCTCAGCCCTGAGAGAGGTATTGGAGAAAGAGTTGGATTCACCCTCAGACAGCAGAGAGATCTGTGATCGGTTGAGACCGTTTAGGTTTGGGGTTGTGAAATCTGTCTGTCTCCTTTAGGAGGTACATCATTTCCTGCAAGCAGACAGAGGTACCACTGTCTGTCCCCTGGGACCCCAGTAACCAGGTGTGTTTACCTGTCAAAGGACCACGCCCACTTCGCTTAATGTGTCAAAGCCATTGTGTCTCAAGCAGCATTTATTAAGATGGAAAAATAGCTGAACTGAATTGTCAGAGCACCAGGAAATGCCAGCCAATCTCAGGCACCATCAGAGCTTGCAGCCTGCATCTCATGCTGCCCATGTATCTGCTGGATCTTTGCAGGTCTACCTCAGCTATAACAACGTATCTGCGCTTAAGATGCTGACGGCCAGAAACGACTGGGTTCTGAACACTGAGAAGGACCAGGTGTGTCCCTCCAGACACCACATCCAGCGCTTAGAATTTTTGTGACTGAAGCTGTGTGGCCGGAACCCCAACCCCGCCAGCTCTGTGTGGCCGGAACCCCAACCCCGCCAGCTCTGTGTGGCCGGAACCCCAACCCCACCCATTCTTCCCCATGCTTAAAGTCCAGCTCATTCAGGACTCTGCTTCTGACTGTGCTGTGTCCTGCAGGTGAACCTCTACACTCTGGAGGAGAACCAGGTGCTCTGCTTCAGGGTGGAGACCACAGTAGATGTCCCAGCAGGCCGAGTCTTCCTGCTACTCTCAGACCTGAGCCGCAGACCTGATTGGGACAGTCATTATAAGTAGGCAGAACCTTCCAGGGAACACCCACCAAAAGGCGCCACATTGCCTGCCAGTTATCTCCGTTTTGGACTGATCCTTCAGAATGGTGACCCTCTATAATGCTGTTCGCCGTGTCTCACGCAGGCACTGCGAGCTGATCAACCAAGTGGATGAGGATGACTGCATCTACCATGTGATCACGCCCTCAGTGAACAGAAGTAACAAAGTGCAAGACTTCATCCTGCTGGCATCCAGACGACGGCCGTGTGACCCGGGGTGAGCACTGTGGCCTGTCTGCCGTCACAGCAGCTGTCTTACTGCTCCTGCTGACTGCTGGTTTTCTGGCCCCTCCAGGGACCCGTATGTTGTGGCCCTGCGCTCCGTTACCTTGCCCACTCACCCTCCCGCTGAGGATTACACCCGGGGTGAGGTGTTCTGCGCGGGCTTCAGCATCTGGGAGGAGTCTGCCGGCAGCACTAAGGTACCCGGCTCTCTCACCCGCTGCTGTGTGGTTTCTCTGGATGCCTGTGTGGGCTTCCATGTGCAGAATATTCAGCTCATGGTATCCTTGAGGCGGAACGCCACCAGTGGTCAAAGTTAATACATAATCCAGCAGCTCTAGGCATTGCTGCCAAACATGAGGAGGTCTGATCTGCTCAACATGGGTCCGCATCACAAGCTAAATCCAGGGTTTCTCCTGCTTTTGCCCACTGTGGCCTGGTAAGCTCTGTACCCTAAATAGATGAGGAGTTTTTGGGAATTGGATGGATGGATGAACTGAAACTGGGTTTCTGGTTACTCTTTTGACCTGAGGTCTGGTCCTTGTCCATTAGGTGTCCTACTACAACCAGGCCTCTGCAGGGGTGCTTCCCTACATCTCCACTGACATTGCAGGCCTGTCCTCCACCTTCTACCGCACTTTCTGCTCTTGCAAGAAGTTCCTGAAGGACAACAAGGATGGCTACTCTGGGGGACCTGAATTTGCCCATGGTGGCTCTGGCTCCCACGCCTTTGTCTCTGTGTGACTGTGTCCTAATACATCTCCTTCACTGGCTGGAGTCCCTGGTTCTACTGACCGTTCACCTTGTTGATTTCCCAGAACATGTTCTGGTGGAACCAAAAGTGGTCCAATAAATTTTCATCAATCTGAAATGTGCTTTAGCATTTTGGGTAGGACTGTTAACGCCACCGGTTCAGAAGCGCACTACACAGAACTTGGAATAAATTTACTGGAATACATAATGTGAATAGTTTTCCTGTTTTTACTGAATCTGTATGCGGGTGTCTGCCCTCGAGCAGCGTCTCAGACGCAGAACCCTCCAACTCTGCTCTGAGGACGGCTGCTCTGCACGGTGACTCAGGGGCTTCTGCTGGCCAGCTGGCGAAGGCCGCTGAAATCAGTGTTGAGCTTTTCTCAGCACACAGGGATATTTATTAATTAAATGTAAATCATTCCGCGGATTTAGTGGACGTGACTACAGATCCATTTGTGCTGTAAGACACTGAGGTGAAGAAGGGTCACCCAAGCTAAATAAAACTGAAGCGAGCATCTGACTGGAACCACGTGGACGGCAGAAGGTCGATGCCTCTGGAGAGCGACCAAACTGAGCAGCCTGTGACAGACGGCTCTCACACCTCAGCCCGTGCCTTTTATTCCCTTTTATTCTCCCATCGTGCCTTAATGGTCTCAAAGCCCACTGTATCTATTCATTTTGTGGAATTAGTTTTTAGTAGTATAAAAATAGTGTTCAGTATTTGAGAGTTTAATTGTGTGCAGGTGCCTCTGAGGTCAGGAATAGTGTTCAGTATTAAACCTCTACGATGTGAATACATCCATGTGGAGCCTATCCATGTACTGGCTGGGCATGCTGTAGAAAGTCCTCTGGATGTTCCCTCCACGTGCTGAGATCAGGCCCAAATAGCCTGAGTGGTAGCTGCCCTCTTCTGGGCTGTGGTGCACAGTGAGGGCCATGCGGGGCTGGGCCTGAAGGAGGGCCTGGCGGCCTGGGTACGAGCGGCCCAGTGGCACTGCCAGCACCTGTAGGGCCACGTCCTGCCAGGCCCCTCCCAGCAGCGTCATCATGTCCTCCACCAGCACACTGGTGTAGCCCAACGCCAGAGCCTCCCTGGGCCAACTTGGCGCCAGCGTGACATAGGGGAAGATCCGGTTAATTGTGTCGAGGAACTCCTGACCGTCTATGTAACCAGAGGTTAGGAAGGTCCCGTGGGAGAGGTTCATGTTGATCCAAATTGGATGACGCAGTTGGTCATTATCGAAGGCCTCATTAAGCAGGGTGAGCGTAGGGGTCAGCAGGGTCTGGGATGGAATCTGCAGGAAGAGGCCCCATGGCTTTGTGGAGGCAAGAACCATGCCTAAGAATTCCTGCAGGGGGAGCTGTGGTGTGGAATCTCCAACCAGAATTTCAGCCGAATGACCTGGCTTCGATCCCACCGGAATGATCAGCATTCCACCAGGTTGCCCTGCCAGTGAGAGGCAGTGTCCCTACAGTTTAAGGTCTGCATACATTCAACATGTTCATCACATTCACCTGGCTGTAATGCTTCACTGCAGGGATGTAGATGCCCTTACCTCCAAGGACAGACAGCAGTGACGTCCTGTCACTGACCTGACTCCACTGGATGTTCACGCCATCCTTGTTGGGCGGTTTGAAATAGTCAATGAGGTCTCCTCCCGTGTAGAAACGGCGCGGGCCCTTGCTCAGACCTGATCAAGACACACTGCGTGAGCGGGAGTCACAAGGCAGGATCCTGCTGAAATCAGCAGAAGGGTTTGGCAGCATGCAAAGCCCCGAGGCCCCCTGTTGGACGCTCACCGGCAGCCTCTCTGAAGTGCGACAGGACAGGCTGGGACAGGTCATAGTAAACGCGCTGGGGGTGCATGTTGTCCCGCACAAACAGGAGATCGCTCACACTGGGGTCTTCCGTGCCCTGCCACAGAGTCAGGCTGAACCTGGAGCAGAGGGAACGTGACGCCACCATGTGGGGCTTCTCAGAGCTACTGCAGCACGCATGAAATGGCACGGTTTCAGGTGGTGGAGTGCGTCCATCCAGCCATTCACGACGCAAATTCGCAACAAGAAGTTGGAAGCATCAAAGGAAGGCCTGGATTTTTGGAAAAGGCCTCGGATATCCGGGCTGCTCATTCCAAACAGAGCCTTAAGGGTTTATCGCAGTTTAACACGCAGCCTAATCAGTTAGGAAAAGGAATTTGGTTTAATATTCATGTTGCTTCACCAACCAGCAGACACGCTCTTCGTCATATCAGTCACAGTTTATGAGTTTATAGACTGTGGTAAATAGACTAACAGTTCAGGCGGAGCAGCAGTCACCTGACTCTCTGCCGAGGGGCCCGAATGCCGGCCCTGGGGGGGCCCTACCTGGGGGACTGGCTGAGCAGCCAGCTGAAGTGAGGCCATGCTCGCCTCACCATGACGGCCAACACAGGAAAGGTGACCCTCTGAGGAACGTTCCGGATGGTCTGGTGCATCTGCTCCACCATGGAGCGACTATACGTCACGTTGGGGAAGAGGGGCACGTACAGCACTGCCCACCCAGGTGAGATCGTCGCCTCCGGGAATTTCATTTGGATGAGCTCCAGGAATCTGGATCCACACAGATGAAGATTGCTGAATGACAGTTTACTTCCTGGTGTGTTCAGAACAGGTTATTTCATACCAAAGCTGCCATGACATAAATCTAGAGGGTCTGAGAGAAGACTAACTCAGATTAACGTGTTTAGTTACAGTGTCAGCTGATGTCTCTGAAGATGACACTTCACCCTGCCTATGCACAGAACAAAAGCACTTTCAGAGCCTCTGAGGAGAGGCTGGATTCCATGGAGGGTATAGCAACACTGGCCACAGATCCAACCAGAAGATCCAAGAAGATCCACCCAGCTCTCACCCAGTAACCTGAAACATGTCTGCTTAAGTCTGGGCCGGGCCACCCTCTTCACAATAACTTCCCATGTAGACTTTTCCAAAGCATATAGGAATGATTGAAGATGTCATCGCAGTGCATGTTTTTTCCATTCTCTCACCTGGTGCCGTTCACCATGGGCCAGAAGGCAGGCACATTGGGGCCCGGCAGGATGTCGGCGTTCAGCCAGAGCGGCCGGCCGATGCCCGTTTGGTTCATGCTCCTCAGAAGCTGCAGCGAAGGCTCCACTGCCTTGATGCTTTTGAAGTCCAGCTTTACCCCTTTATTCAAACAAAAAGAACTGCATCATCGCAAGAATAATATGATGGAATGCAGAAAACATCCAAAAGAGGGCACTAGAACACAACATACATTCAATGAACCATACATCATCAAAGTACTACAAGATTTATGTCGAGCATGACCACTGTTGGAACCTTTCTTAGTCTGGAGCACTCGGTCCAGCCAGTCTTGAAGAGTGTTGTCACTATAAACATCGGGGGGGTGGGCCATAATGGGAATACTGGTCTCGTTGGCCGTGTTATGTCCCTGTATGTTCACGTCAGCCTCCAAGACCATTGCGGAGCCTAGGATTGGGCCGTGAAGTTAACATGTCGTATCTCAAAGGTCACCCATGTGTTTGACACCATTTCATTACACCGCAAATACACCAACGACACTCACTGTATCACATGTTACGCTGGTATTAGTAGGATCTTTTATCAGTGAATATGCTGTTTATTTATGGTGTTTGTAGTTCATCTAAAATAGCAATTTCATAATGTGCTACAATTCACAAATTATAAGAGTAATAGATGGACTTCCCTGCATCATTGTTACCATTGTTAAAACTTCATGAACAAAATGACATCAAAACACAATCTATACTTCTATGTCTACAGTATAAATGCAAATGGGAAGACCATAAATATGTTCATGAATGTGCTGCAATGTGAGGAAAACTATATTTACTTTTCAGGGCTTCCTCCATTTCAGACTTTTTATTGGCTGCATGGTACCATGTGACCTGCAGTCCATCCTTGTCTGTGATGTCACCACTCTGGTAGAGGAACTGCAGCATGTCTCCACCCGTAGGAAAAGGCATCATGTTATCGGGAGGTATATCTGCAGATAGAGCCAGCTGTAAAGGGAGCCATCTAGTCTGATAGTTCAGTCTATTCTGATAGCCTGATAGCTGCATCAGAAACTACAGTTACTGCGGTCTGCTTATACAACTTCTATACGGTTGGAGCACAGTGCTATATGACCGTGTCCTGAAGGTTGTGGGTTCCAGTCTTGTGGCTGGAAGATCCTGGACCCTGGCTGAACTTACCCTCTAAACCCATAACTTGTCTTTCATGGAGAGCAAAATGGAACTTATGAAATCGACCTGATTTCCCCACAGTGTTTTATTCTATATGGCCTGACCAGGATGAGGAGCTGAAAGATTCACATAAAAATTGTTTACAATACATTTTAAAGACAATAAGCAGCCTATAGAACAGTGACTAAAATGGCTCGTACGATGAAGCCATCATTTGATATTTTCCACATTAAATACAAGCACCGTATTATGAAGGATTATGAAGGAATCCCATCAGCGGGCGCTGAACCTTACCCCCCCCCCCCACTGCCATCAAAGACTCTGGCGGTAAATCTTGCTTAGAACAAAATTTATTTCAAACTCACTACTCAATCACAAGGCTGCTCAGCCTTAGAACATGAGGTTTAGCTTCAGCTCCTGAAAATGGAAACGCAGCATAAAGATATGCCTTCACGAGGCGGAAAGCCTGCTGACTCTTTGTGCTAATGCAACACCTGGCAGTGAGGCTTACCTGGTGCCCTGCTTGCCATGACCGACGCCGTTACGGTGACAGCCAGAAGCAGAGCCAGGCTAATTCCAGTGGCCAGCATGGCTGAGTGCTTCCTGCTGAAGAAACCACGTCGGCCGCCCGAATCGCTTGCTTGCACTCCTGCCTCCTTCTCCGCCTCCCCCCTCTCCTTCTGTCCATTTTTCATGACTAATGACAATAGCCCAGAAATGCAAGACAGGCACAGACACGTCCAGCTTACTCTCCATCTGCGTCTGAGTGGAATTTAACCCAGAATACACCTCAGATGGTTAACTTTGAACCATACTGTAAGAGAGATAACAGCTCCTCTTATCGTCCTCTGGCTATCAAGAACTGTCTCTATAACCTGAAATGGTTCCAGATCAATTGCGGTCTGGTCTGATATCTCGACAGTGTATACATAGATATACAACATAGAGCAGTTTGTACGGTGTAGATCTAGATATGAGGTGTAGAGCAGTCTGTGGAGTGTTGACCCAGACCCAAACCAGAATATTCAGAAATTCTCACTGTGCAGTGTGAATCAATGGGAGATTGTTCACAATCTCTGCATGGAGTGACTCCTGATTCAGCATGGAGAGAAGGTCTCCCTGCATGTCTGATCATGGAAAGCTGATTTATGGGAGCTGTGTTCAGAAGTATTTGACACTGCAGGGTTTTCCTGAATTTCTCAAGGTGCTGCAGTCTGCAGCACAGCACATCTATCACGACAAACATACCACTCACTAACATACATCATACATGCATACATACATACATACATACATATCAACCCATTTCTAAAATTTGGGAAGCTGTGTAAAATATGAATAAAAACAGAATGGAATGATTTACAAATAACATAAACTCATACTTTATTGAAAATAGAACAAGGACGAGATATCAAATGTTGAAACAGAAATTGTATTGTTTTATGACAAATATATGCTTAAAATGAATTTTATGAAGTTACCCCGATAAGCCAGTAACCCCTCTTTGTAGTACAGGTCAGGTGCTGGAGTTTTGATAGTGAAATGTTCCATTCTTGCCTGACTTAGAATTTCGCCTGCTCAGCAGTTGAGGGTCTCCTTTGTCGTGTTTTTCGTTTCATGATGCACCAAATGCTTTCAGTGGGTGACAGGTCTTGACTGCAGGCAGTGCAGTGTGACACCCGGACTCTACTACAGAGCCATTCTATTGTAATACAGGCAGAATGTGGTTTGAAATTGTTTTGCTGAAAATATGCAAGGCATATACAAATGCATGTTGTTCTTTGAAAAACATGCAGACACACATGCATGTATTGATACATGCCTGCATACTTACATACAAATGCGTGTATACATACACGCATACATATAACTGTACCGTGTATCTCAGGAAGAGCCTCTTGGTTCTTGAGGTGCGAGTAGAGCCCCCTTTGTCTCTATGAACAATATGAACGATTTGTCTCTTAATAGAAGCCTGCTTGTCTACGAGGGCATGTTGGAAATGTGTGTGCTGCATGCCACACGCGGCCCCCTGCGTGACATGAGTCCCAGCCTGGCGAGGTCAGTTGTCATTGTAGTCAGACATTCCTTTTGGAGTTGATCTATTTTTAGGGGGTGGCCACTGTCCCGGGTCCGCCAGCTGCCTGCCTTTGTGCTGTGGAACACAGCCCCGTATTGCGTTACTGTTTTCGTCCTCTTGATCACCGAAACACAGAGAAACAGCCCACAGCGTACGAGCCGATGGGGAATTACAAATCCAGGCCAACCCAGACTTGTACAGGTAGGAATCTGAACACCACAGTGACTTTGTATAGAAGGATCCAGATTCCGAAATTAGACATCCGATGACAGGAAGGTAACTTGCACGTCATATTCATAGGAACAGGTTTTTTCCTTTATTGCAATGATGTTCTGCCCTCCATATATGCTCCCGTTGGTTTTTTGTTCTATGTACTGTATTGTTTAACCCCTGGCTGCACCATATGTTATCCTGACTGACAAGGCATTAACGAGCTCTCTGTTAACTGCGGACATTACATGTCTTTCTGAAGATGAGTGGAAGAAGAAAGTGAGCGAGTCGTACACCGTGATAATTGAGAGGCTCGGTGATGACCTGCGCATCAAAGAGAGCGAGCTCATGGAACTGAAGCACGTCTTCAGGTGTGAGCTCCTTGCTCCTGCGTCATTCGTGGCGGCCTCGGGATCCGTCGTTTTCTTAATAAACCTCTTTATCACGTAAAGTTAATAATGACGATGAATGATATGTTACGGGCATGCTGTACGTTCGTTTGCTCTCTCGAATGAATTTGAAGCTTTGCAGAGATCGGTCATGCTCTTCACCAGCTCTCCATCCACGATGTTCACATGGCAGCTCCGATGAGGCCTTCGACAAAGTGAACCTGAGTTACCGCACGGAGAGCGGCCTGTCTCTTCTGCATCTCTGCTGCATATGCGGGGGTACGTCAGCTTCAGCCACCTTCTACCTGCAACCAAATCAGAGACACTGTTGTCTATCTCCCACCAGCTAAAATAGCAATCCTAGTAGACTCAGCTACTCTGGTAGACTAATCCTAGTAGACTAGTTAACTGGGATTGGCTAGTTAGACTAGATGTATTTACAAGGATTTGCCTAGCTGGGCTAGCTGTGTTTACTAGGAATAGCCTTTACAAACTAGCTGTGTTTGATAGGAATAGCCTATCCAATCTATCTGTGTTTATTGGGATTAACCTAGCTGGGCTTTTTCTAGGATTAGCCTATCTGGGCTAGCTATGTTTACTAAGAATAGCCTGTCCAAACTAGCTGTGTTTGATAGGAATAGCCTATCCAAATTAGCTGTGTTTGCTTGGAATAACCTACCCAGGCTAATTGTGCTTACTAGGATTAGTATAGCTGGGCTAGCTGTGTTTACTAGGAATAGCCCATCCAAACTAGCTGTGTTAACTAGGATTAGCCTAGCTGTGCTATCTATGCTTACTAGGAGTAACCTATCCAAACTAGCTGTGTTTATTAGGAATAGCCCATCCAAACTAGCTGTGTTAACTAGGATTAGCCTAGCTGTGCTATCTATGCTTATTAGGAGTAACCTATCCAAACTAGCTGTGTTTATTAGGAATAGCCCATCCAAACTATCTGTATTTACTAGGTATAGCCTAGCCGGATTGGCTGTGTTTGCTTGGAATAGCCTACCCAGGCTAATTGTGCTTATTAGGATTAGTATAGCCGGGCTAGCTGTGTTTACTAGGAATAGCCCATCCAAACTAGCTGTGTTAACTAGGAATAGCCTATCCAAACTAGCTGTGTTTACTTCGAATAGCCGATCCAGGCTAATTGTGCTTACTAGGATAAGTATAGCTGGCCTAGCTGTGTTTACTAGGAATAGCCCATCCAAACTAGCTGTGTTAACTAGGATTAGCCTAGCTGTGCTATCTATGCTTACTAGGAGTAACCTATCCAAACTAGCTGTGTTTATTAGGAATAGCCCATCCAAACTAGCTGTGTTTACTAGGTATAGCCTAGCCGGACTGGCTGTGTCTTCTGTGTTGCAGGGAACAAGTCCCACATCCGCACTCTCATGCTAAAAGGGCTGCGTCCCTCCCGCCTGACACGGAATGGCTTCACTGCTCTGCACTTGGCGGTCTACAAGGTGGGTGAGGAGATCCTGCGCTGGCCATGGAGATCCTGCGTTACCCACATAGCTCTTATGCTGCACATGGACTCACAGACATGGATGGGAACACAAACTCTTCTCCCATGAAACAGCTGCAAGGACTGCAGTACTGCAAACAGCCTCTGTTTACCTTACCTGCTGCTAACGCCCATGATGTAGCCCAGTAATGAGTAGGGGAGGAGCTGTTCTAGGTCAGAGGCATGGTGTAGGGCTAACAGAGGGTGTTGTGCTGTGCTGCAGGACAACGCAGAGCTTGTGACGGCTCTGCTGCACGGGGGGGCCGACATCCAGCAGGTGGGCTACGGCGCTCTAACGGCCCTGCACATCTCCACCATCGCAGGGCACCATGAGGTGAACAGCTTGAATCCCACTGGGACAGAGCAGACCTCAATGTAGCCGTGTGCCATACTAACTCCAACATTAACACTAACCCCAACACTAACACTAATTCCAACACTAACACTAAGCGAAACTCCTTTAATCCAAGCATCACTTCACCATCCTGCTCTGGTTCAAGGTCGTGGACATTCTCCTCCAACACGGCGCTTATGTCAACGTCCAGGATGCTGTTTTCTTCACACCCCTGCACATAGCGGCGTATTACGGCCATGAACAGGTGAGCAGGAGTGAGGGATGTCCCTCAGCCAGATGGGCTCCCACCATGTTTAACGATACAGACCCTCCTGTTGTCAGGTGTCAGTGCTTAACGATGCAGACCGCCGTGACGGCAAGTGACAATGCTTAACTGCACAGACCCCCACATTGACAGGTGACAGTGCTTAACAACGCAGACCCCCATGTTGGCAGGTGACCAGGCTGCTGCTGAAGTTTGGGGCCGACGTAAACGTCAGTGGTGAGGTGGGGGACCGGCCTCTGCACCTGGCGGCTGCTAAGGGCTTCCTGGGCACCATCAAGCTCCTGATGGAGGGAGGCACCCGGGCTGATGGTAAGACCTGGCCTCCACGGTGAGTAAAAGGAAAAAGAGGCCTAGTCTCCAGGGAGGGGGAGAAAACTTATTCCTGCTCAGCAAAAGTGATGAAGAAAGCCTGCTGGTCCATAAGACAAGGACCATGGGAGAAGTAGGAGAACAGGACAGCAGGGCATGTACAGCCCTCATAGTAGACAGATGTCCAGCCTGAGAATCTCCAGTCACCCCATTCCAGATGCTATATCTGCTGCACAACAATAACTCTAATAGTGAAAGGTCTCCTCATGGTGTGCTGCACTGGTCCCTGTTGTGTCCCTCTCTCAGTGAATGCCCAGGATAATGAGGACCACGTCCCCTTGCATTTCTCTGCACGCTTTGGACACCATGAGGTGGTGAGGTATCTGCTGCAGGGGAACTTCGATGTGCAGCCTCACTCAGTCAATATTTACGGGGACACACCGCTCCATCTGTGAGTGCACCCCTGAGGGAAGCAGCCGGATGTGCATATGGTCATAAATCCTGTTAAATTCTCTACTCTACTCATGCCCCCTGCTGCTATTGATGTGCAGTGCACAGTTACGGCAATGTGATGCTGACATTTCTCTCTCCCTCGTCTTTGTCTTTGTGACTTGGTATTGGTGTCCCACTGTTCTTGTGACACTGTGACCCTAGCGCCTGCTACAATGGGAAGTTTGATACAGCGAAGGAGATCATCCAACTGTCTGGCACCGAGAGTTTGTCCAAGGAGAACATTTTCAGCGAAACAGCCTTTCATAGGTATGTTTGCGGCCGACCTAACTGTGTCCTATTCCCTTCATTGAAAATCGCCACTGACCTATCAGAACACCTTGTTCCTGATCTGAATGCTTTCATTTTCTCTGCAAATAGCGCATGTACCTATGGAAAAAGTTTGGAGACAGTGAAGTTCCTTCTCAATCAAAATGCAATAAGCATTAATCACCAGGGCAGGGATGGGCACACAGGTAATGGGGCAGTGCTGGTTTGGCATTTCTGCACGTTGGCCACACGAGGCCATACGAGAACAGCCCTCAGCTCTCCTGAGTACCCAGCTTTCCTTTCTCGTGCCCCTGCCCCTCCCCCGTACAGGACTGCACAGCGCCTGTTTCCATGGCCACATACGTCTGGTCCAGTTCCTGCTGGACAATGGTGCTGACATGAACCTGGTGGCATGTGACCCGAGCCGGTCCAGTGGGGAAAAGGATGAGCAGACTTGTCTGATGTGGGCCTATGAGAAAGGTGGGGGGGTCCAGACCCCTGGGGGGGGGGGGGTAATGGCACGCTCACATGGATGAACGACAGTTACCATCCCTCCAGACACCAGACAACTGCTGTTTATTGACAAAGGGATTTCCAAAACCCACACCAGGGTGACATTATTTACTTGTTTACAACTCTGTGAATTATAAGCCTGGGCAATGAGTCACACACAATAAAATATAGTTCAATATGGTTTTAGTTTGGTGTTTAGCTTCTGTGTAGATGTGTAAGGGCACCGCTCAACATTTAGCATAGCACCTAGCATAGCGACACAGGCAGCCAGACACATTCAGTGACCCTCTGCCAGTCCCCCCCCCCCCAGGTCATGACGCCATCGTCACCCTGCTAAAGCATTACACCCGGCCTCAGGAGGAGTCGCCCTGCAATGAGTATTCACAGCCTGGAGGGGGTGAGAGATCGCTTTCTCTTAGCTAACGTCCGCTTAGTTATACTAAGCTCTGATTGGCTGCTTTCTTGCCATCTCTGTGCTGAAGATGCTACCTTTAAATAAGGCTCCTCTCATACTCCACAGATGGGTCTTATGTCTCTGTGCCGTCCCCTCTGGGAAAGATCAAAAGTCTGACTAAAGGTAGCCATCGCTAACCGCTAACAACTAACCACTAACTGCTGCCGCTCCCAAGTCGCTCGTCAGCAGGAGGGGTATCTCAGAACCTGTGTCTCCCCCTCCAGAGAAGGCCGACATCCTCTTGCTGCGAGCCAGCCTTCCTGCCCACTTTCACCTGCAGCTCTCCGAGCTGGAGTTCAGCGAGATCATCGGCTCAGGTATACTCGCCACACAGGTATACTCGCAGGTGTCACACACACCTGCACACCAGCTTGTAGCAAATCATGACAGCACAGGCTCTGTCCTTCTTTAGGGTCCTTCGGGAAAGTCTACAAAGGGCGATGCCGCAACAAAATAGTGGCCATCAAGCGGTAAATCCAGCCCATCCATGTGAGCTCTTGCAGACCGAGCGAGACCTCAGCAGTATCTGACCTGCCTCGGTTTGCTAACTAGGTACCGAGCTAACACTTACTGCTCGAAGTCTGACGTGGACATGTTCTGCCGAGAAGTGTCCATCCTGTGCCAGCTGAACCACCCATGTGTAATCCAGTTTGTGGGGGCCTGCTTGGATGACCCCAGCCAGTTTGCGATAGTCACTCAGTACGTGTCGGGGGGGTCCCTCTTTTCCCTGCTGCATGAACAGAAGAGGTGAGCACATCCTTGCGGCGACCCCACCCCCACACTCCTGATGTTGGGCAGCTAGTGCTGTCTCTTCATGCTAGATACCTGGGAAATCCAGCTGTGTACGGCTGAGGTTCGCTGTTGGCTGTATGTGGGTCTAGGGGTGCGCTTAGTGTTAGCTTAAAGCTAATCTCTGATGCTAAAGGCTAGTCATCTTACTCATTATCTGCTATTTTTCTCTGTATCTTTGCAGAAGCTTAATCATTTACACTGTCATATCTGTAGACTAAATTTGAAATACATTGTTAATCAGATTAGGTACTGTTTTCATCTGAAGGTGAGGCCCTCATTAGCGTTAGTGCAGGTGTCCATGACAGCGGCCATCGATCTGTGTGTGCGGTACTATAATGACTCTCTAATGAACAGGATCATTGACCTGCAGTCTAAGCTCATCATCGCTATCGACGTGGCCAAGGGCATGGAGTACCTTCACAATCTCACACAGCCCATCATTCACCGAGACCTCAACAGGTGCCTTGGGGAGGCGGACGTACCCACGGGTTGTTTGATGCTTCTGCTGTGATACAGAAAGCATTCCTCAGTGTTTAATGATTCCCATGTAAATATATGACAATGTGTGCTTGTTACCAAGTCAACAGCCCACAATATCATATCTTGCAGCCATAACATCCTGCTGTATGAAGACGGCCATGCTGTGGTGGCTGATTTTGGAGGTAAAGCCGGCTGTTTCTGCAAGCTTTCCAGCCTTGATGTTCAGTCCCTCATCATGCCGTCTGTCCCGTTCTGCAGAGTCTCGCTTCCTCATGTCAATGGACATGGACAACATGACCAAACAACCTGGGGTTTGTTCTTCTTTTCTTCGTTATATTATCAGTTAGCATGACGCTGCTGTTAAAACTGATTTATCAGTCCATTTGTAGAGTCTAAGTATTAGTGTGTCAGTATTGGCGTGTTAGCATCGGCTTGTTAGCGTCGGCTTGTTAGCATCGGCTTGTTAGCATCGGCATGTCCGCATCGGTGTGTTAGCATTGGCGTGTCAGCCTCTGTTTGTAGGCATTGACGTGTTAGCATCGGTCTGTTAGCATCGGCATGTCAGCATCAGTCTGTTAGCACTGGCATGTCAGCCTCTGTCTGTAGGCATTGGCTTATTAGCATCAGTGTGTTAGCATCAAGATGTTAGCATTGGCGTGGTAGTATCAGCATGTCAGCATCAGCCTGTTAGTATCGGAGTGTTAGCATCAACGTGTTAAATTTGACATGGTAGTATCGGTGTGTTACCATCGGCACCTTAAGTATGCACATGAAAGCAATAGGAGCACTAGAGCAGTGCTGATGACCATCTTCTCTGGTTGACCTCCAAGAACCTGCGGTGGATGGCACCAGAGGTGTTCACACAGTGCACACGATACACGGTCAAGGCCGACATGTTCAGCTACGCCCTGTGTCTCTGGGAGCTTCTGACGGGAGAGATTCCATTCGCTCACCTCAAACCTGGTACCCCTCCCCCCTGCTACTGCTCCTGCTTCTCGTTACATCCAGAGGATTCCTGAACCCTTTTTAATGTGTTCTGAACTATAGCAACGGAGTATAACCTGATATATCCTCTGAGTAACACCTTCACATAAATCTATTTAAAACTGCCACAATATCTAGACTCATTGCAAAGCTACACCAGCAAATCGACACGAATGTCAGCTTTATTTAACTTTAGTCATGCTTCTTAATGACCTTCTCTTCCTACGACGTACATAGCGGCCGCAGCGGCGGACATGGCATACCACCACATCCGGCCTCCCATCGGCTACTCTATCCCAAAGCCAATCTCCTCCCTGCTGATGCGAGGCTGGAATGTCTGCCCAGAGGTGAGGACCCCCTGCTCATGTCACATCAAGGCCAGAGTCTTTCACTATCTGTCCATTTTCACGGCTTTAAAATCCTTCTATGTCCCCATGTGTCACAATGTCTGCCACAAACATTGCTTGGCATTTTGTGTTCAGTGAGTCACCATTTATCAAAAAGCAGTCAGGGTTACTTGATTTGTTTTGATGTCTGTGTTTCATTTCTTCAACATATCAGCTTCCTCCTGGGCACAAGTGATGGCCTTGATGGGCCTGCTGAATGACAGACTAAATAGAGAACAGGATCTCACCATCAGGAGATTTATTTCTATATCTGAATGAGCTCTGATGTCTACAGAGCATGTTGGAAGGCATTTCAGATTATCTTCTCAAGTGCACCCTGCAGTCTGTTGGTATTCATGCCATTATTAAGGATGTTCAAACCAAGATTGGCATCAGCCTGCCTCCTGTGATAGGGCAGGGCTTCTCTGTCATTGGTCAGGGCTCCCCTGTGATTGGGAGGAGCTCCTCTGTTATTGGTTAGGGCTCCCCTGTGACTGGACAAGGCTTTCCCTGATTGGGATTGGGCAGGGCTCCTCTGTCATTGGCGAGTGCTCCCCTGTGATTGGACAGGGCTCCTCCATCATTGGAAAGGGCTCCCCTGTGATTGGACACGGCTCCTATGTCAGAGCGACTCAGATACTGCATCTGTACCCTCAGTCTCCAGGGGCACTGCTTTTGCACTCTCTGCTGGGCTGAGAGCACCAGGCTCCATTGACTCGGGCTCGAACAAGCCGCCGCTCTGAGTGTTGTCCATTACAATACTGTCTCTGTTTTCATCCTTATCAGAGACCCCTGTGGCCCCAAGCACTGTCATGTCTGTGCTTTCTGCTGCTTCCTGGTTGGCTGAGGTGTCGGTGTGTTCTTCGTGCGGTAGAAGGTTTAGTCCTCTGAAGGCCTGGTCAGGGTCTTCACCCATATGTTCTTTTTCTTGGTCATCGACTCTATCTGTTGCATTCACATTGGAATAGCTTTGAGACAGGTTTTCTGGAGGTGTGTGTGGGCCAAATGAATGTCTTTGGGTAAGATCTGAACTCAGAAATTGCTCCAGTTCTCCTTCATCTTCACAAGGCCTTTTTACAAATTCAGTAGGAGATTCACGGTGTCCATTGGGCATTTCTCCTACCCCCAGTGGTGCTGCATGGTGAGTCTCACTAGCTGACACTTCTTGTACAGCATCTTCTGACATCTCTCTTTTTTTGGATTGTGCAGAGAAGACCCTGGCTCCATCTTCTTCTCCGTCTGACATTGGGTGTGTCTGACATCCAACTGTAGACCTTACTGATAAGGCTTCCTGTCCGTGTTTGTTGTTTAGTGGGCGTTTCACTTCTGTTTCTCTTTTCTGAATATCAACACCTAATTTCTTAGAGGACTCTGGAGTACCACCATGGGTTATTTCCATGCCATCCTTGAGTCTAGCTGATTTCCCTTCTAGTCTAGGCCTGTTTCTAAGATGATGAGTTTGGCCGGGCACCTTGTCATAAGCTGCTTGTCTCGTTGCTGGTTTATTCCTGTTATCTTTCTGCACTTTCACCTGTGGTTCTGGTTCTTTTGTCTCTGGGCATAAATCGGCCTCTTTTTTGATATTTCTGGTCTTTTTGTGTCTCTCAGTTCTTCCTAAGGCCTTCTGTCCAGTTGGAAGTTCCTTTTTATGAATTGGGTGGACTCGACTTTTCTTTAGTGGGTTCAAGTTGAGCTTTACTTTCAACAAGCTGTTATTCAGGTTCTGTTTGTTTGTCCAGTCCTGAATCACCCATCTCTCATCTTTCGGGGTCTTGTTGTTAGGGGGCCACACGACTGGCCCTTGACTCTTTGGCTTGTCCTGCAGTTTCTTCTTGTTTGGGAGTGTCAGCACACATATGTCCGGGTCTGTCAAGTTAAAGGTGACGTTTCTCTGCGACTGTAAATGCAGACCAGTTCTCCTCTGCTGATGTTCTGGACCTTGAGTGTCTACATGACTGTTCATGTTCCTGAGGTTGCTCTCTCTGTAGAGTTTGGTCACCATGCTTGATGGTCTCTCTGTAAGGTGCGTGTGGGCCATACTGTCCTCTCTTCTACTCCCACTCTGGTTTCCCAAGAGTCGGTACTCACATGCTTT
The DNA here is from genome assembly GCA_019775915.2 of Cyphomyrus plagiostoma. Taxonomy (NCBI): domain Eukaryota; kingdom Metazoa; phylum Chordata; class Actinopteri; order Osteoglossiformes; family Mormyridae; genus Cyphomyrus; species Cyphomyrus plagiostoma. The sequence goes on from JABFEA020000046.1 coordinate 903,559, forward strand.
CTGACAGTGCACGCAGCTCACTGCCAGGCACTCTGGTATAGTCGAAATGCTCTGGACTTTGGATCTGAGGCTATTGTCCTCAGGGTATCTGTAGCTGCCGCCAGTTGCCCTCTTGGAGTTCAGCAGACTCTGTGTTGGTTTATCCCAGCGGTAAGTGGACAGATGGTCAACGAAGTCCTTCTCCTCAGACAATCCTGCATTTTGGCGCTGGTACATGAAACGTTCCTGGTTGTTTAAGACATGGTGCTCAATTTTTGATCTCTCATAGTGGTTTTGAACTTGGTAGTCTGTAACATAACACAGGTTGTAAGAGTTAGAAATACAGTATAACTGATTCACATTTCATCCTTCATGTTCTCACTGTCTTTTTTGATTTGTTGAAAGTTTAAACTTACTTGATAGAACAAATGACTGGTTATTTATAATTTTCTACACTGACTACAGTGTCATTTCAGTATCACAAATAGAAAGCAGCTCCCTCTCTTGATGGAGCGCCTTCTCAGACCTTCAGTACTGTACCTCTGTTTGGCTTCAGCCCAGCCTCTGATGCCAGAGTGGGACTGAAGCTTCTGCCGGCATGAGCCCAGACGTGCTCTCTCAGCATGGCGGCTGGCGGGCTGCAGCGGTAACACGGAGAACAGTGCTCTGTGGGTGGCAGAGCCCTCTGTCTAGCTGCGGGTTCGAGGGCTAGCTGCCGCTCCCGCTGGGGAAATGCCGCTTTGGCATCCTGCCCGGGGTGAGTGATGGTGAGGATCTGCACGTTACTGTCTTCGGTGAATCGGCACTGCGGCGATCCCTGGCTCTGCGAGATGGCACCTGTGCCGCCTGCCTCCAGTGCAGCGAGGCTCCTCTCCCTCCAAGACCTCAAGCTCCTCTTCTCCATTTTGCAGTAGATGATGTAAAGAGCGGCAACGGTCAGCCCCACACCACCTGTAACCCAGCAGGATCGTCACACAGCTAAAATCTGTCCTTTAGCTCTACACTATGCCTTACGCTACGCCTCATTTTCTTCTGTACACATGTAGTGTAGAGAACACATAAATGTCACATAAGGGTCACTGGAAAACATTTGAAAAATGTTGCCAATCTGGTTGAATAAACATCCTGGTCCTCCAGAAACCTGCAGAGACCTCGTTGAGCTTGATTGTTCATCGGAACTCTCATTGAGGCCTGGCAGTAGCTTACCAGTGAAGAAGAGGCAGGCTGCCAGCGAGACATCCCTAGCGTAGCGCTCGAGGCCGACACCCCCCCCGGCCTTCACCAACACGGTGATGTTCTCATTGGGTGGCACACAGTTGGCTTCTGTGAGCTGCAGCACGGTTTGCACGGCAGGGTTGGCCGAGCTCACGCAGACCAGCTTGCGTCCATTGTAAAGCACCTTGTCCGGGGCCTGCATGTAGCTGCTGAGGAAGGAGGCCAGCTCCTGCAGCTCGCATGTGCAGTTCCACTGATTGTAGTCCAGGTTCAATGCAGACAGCCAGGTCAGGTAGGAGAAGGCATCTGGGGTGCTGCGCAGTCTGTTCCTGGACAGGTCCAGTCTGCGCAGCTGAGGAAGGCCATGGAAGCTGCCCTTGGCTAAAAAGTCGATCAGGTTATCAGAGAGGTCCAGGCTTTCCAGTTTGTCCAGGCTGGCAGATTTGAAAGTGCCAGCAGGTAGCTTGGTGATGAGGTTCCCTTCGAGCTGCAAGGTTAGGAGGTTCCTCATCCCTTGGAACCAGCTGCCATTGATACCCTTGAGGGCATTGTTTCCCAGCTGTAGCATCTCAAGACTCTGCAGCTGGATGAAGGCCGAATCTGGGATGGAGACGCTTGTGATGTGATTGTGGTCTAACAGCAGGATTCTGAGGTGTTTCAGGTCCTGGAAGGCATTCTCCATAATCCCCAGGATGGCGTTATTGCTCAGTCCCAGTAGAGTCATGTTGGATAAATCAGACAAGGAGCTGTTGTCCACCAAGGTTATCCGTCCATCTGTAAGCATCAAAGCCTTTGTGGTCTCAGGAGCCACTATTAACCAAACGAAGAAGTTGGGGTTTATGAGCACTGAAATGTGAAGACGTTCCAGTGAAGATGATGCTTTAGACGCAGGTCACCCACCTATGATGCTGGAGAGCTTATTGCAGATGGTGATGTCCAGTGAGCACATACTGCATGACTGGGCTGGACATGAGGTGCAGAACTTCATGTAGGCTGTAGATATCAGCAGGATGGTGAGAATACCTCAAGAATATAGAGAAAGAAGGAAGAAGGCTTGGATTGTGGGCCTGTGATACTGTATCTGTATCACATCTGCTGATTGTAGCAGTGGGTCACACGTACATTACTGTAGGCGTCCTGTATCACAGGTTAGATATGGACAGTAGGTCACACGTACATTACTGTAGGTGTCCTGTATTACAGGTTAGATATGGACAGTGAGTCACACGTACATTACTTTAGGTGTCCTGTATTACAGGTTAGATATGGACAGTAGGTCACATGTACATTACTGTAGGTGTCCTGTATTACAGGTTAGATATGGACAGTAGGTCACACGTACATTACTGTAGGTGTCCTGTATTACAGGTTAGATATGGACAGTGAGTCACACGTACATTACTTTAGGTGTCCTGTATTACAGGTTAGATATGGACAGTAGGTCACATGTACATTACTGTAGGTGTCCTGTATTACAGGTTAGATATGGACAGTAGGTCACACGTACATTACTTTAGGCGTCCTGTATTACAGGTTAGATATGGACAGTGAGTCACACGTATATTACTGTAGGCGTCCTGTATTACAGGTTAGATATGGACAGTGGGTCACTATGCAGCCAGCAGTGCTGCCCAATCTCCTGCAGCTGTTACACCAAGCGACGCACTGCTAACATCCTGCTATGTCCACTTTCAGGTGTCTCTCTCTCACTGCATTATTCACTATGTACCTTACTCCATGGGACCTAAGCCGACAGATACCTGTATATCACTACACTGTCGTAACAGAGCAGCTATAGCTAGCGTCCATTGTTACAGTGAGTGCCTTTTTAATGGACATGCGCTCTGATGAGTGAATATTGCGATAAAGTGTGTTTGTTTTGCATGTGGAGGGTGAGAGGGGCTCACCTTTCATGGTGTGTCACAGAGATGGCTGCCTGGCTTTGCAGCTGCTCGTCCATATCAGGGGATGCGCTCTGTCCCCCTTTCCTGTCGCTGTCAAATGCATCACCACTCTCAGCCTCTGCAGTGCTGCGCATGTGGCTGCAAGGTAGAGTCTGTTTTCATGTTTATCAAAGCCAATTGGCTTTGCCCCCAGGGTGTCCCCTGCCCCGTGTCCTGTGATGCACTGGCATCCCATCCAGGGTGGCCCCTGTGCCGGTTCAGGATAAGCGATTGAATGGAAATTTGTCACTGTGGCCTCAAATCTATGTTTATATCAACAAAGTGCTAAAAGCATTAAACTTAGCCTGAGCTAAAAGTGTTTCCTGAAGTGTCTGGGCCTACGAACAATAAAGAGATGGTGTTTCTTACAGGAGAGGCCTGAATTCTCTGAGGTGGTCACCAAACTTGAGGAATGTCTCTGCAACGTGGAGGTAGGTTAACTGCACAGACGGCCCTCAGATTGCAGACATCCCATGTGAGACTGCACACTCGGGCGGGGGGGGGGGGGGGGGCGCGGGGGGGGGGGGGGGGGGGGGGGGGCGGGGCGGGGGGGGGGGGGGGGGGCGGGGGGGCGGCGCGGGGGGGGGGGGGGGGG
>JABFEA020000046.1:910037-926204 GCA_019775915.2 Cyphomyrus plagiostoma
CCCCCCCCCCCCCCCCCCCCCCCCCCCCCCCCCCCCCCCCCCCCCCCCCCCCCCCCCCCCCCCCCCCCCCGCACCTCATGGCTGCCCTGTTACTGTGTGATGTCCTGAGTGCACAGGGGCATGGATAGGGGCTGACAGGCCATTAATTATTCCTGCCTGGTGAGGCAGGCCGCCAGCGCGGTATCTGTTTCTGGGGAACAGCAACGGGCCCTTTCAGCAGCATGCTCATAGGAGGGCTAGATCTTGTGTGAAAGCCACACAGTACAGCTAAAGGCTTGCTACATCTCCTTCCATCACGCTGGCAAACTCAGAACAGCGGGCCCTGGGACACAACTTCAGCGTTGCTTTGAGCAGGTGGTAGATGCAGTGGTGGTTTTCCAAGCTAACGCTAACATTGTGTCTGGTGCTACGTCATCGAACAACATCACAGTGAAGAAGGAAAAGCTGCTATATTTATTTTGTCCCATGAGCAACTAATAACTAAGACTTCAAGTTGGAAAATAAGGATCCTTCTCCTTCAATTCAGGAATCAGTTATCCTGTAAAGAAAAAAATACAAGCATAACATTATTTTGAGCATCACCAGTCATCATTGTAGTAGACTATGGAATCCATCATGATCTGCATGGTGGGAAATGGTAGCTCTTTGACAGTAAATACCTCAGCACCAGTATGCTGCGGTTCCTCGCTTGGTGCTGCGTTGGGACTACTCGCGTTTACTGGTATTGCCTGTATGTACTTAAGCTGACCCTTCCCCCGCTGCCCACTCCATCCACCCTAGCAACCATCAGCTGGTAGCCTCCGTGAGTAGGGGCTGGGGAAGGGCTCACTGTGTGTGAACTCCTAGCCTCTGATCCTGGACCTGACCCTACATCTGCCTCTACATCTGAAGTCCCTTGACTGGCTCTATGTTCTCCTGATTCCTCATCTTTGGACTCTGGCTCAAACTGAGCTACACTTTCCTCAGGTAAAGGCAGATCTGTAATTACCATGATCTCACTCTGCTCAGGCTCCGTTACGCTATCTTGACCTGTGGCCTCTGAGTTTCTGCCATCACTATTAGCTGCTATACTAATCTCCTCCTCATCAGGTTCTATCATTGGTTGTGAACTTTTGTTCTGAAAAGTCACAAGTTGGTCATCAGCTTGCAATTGTGTAGCATAGTAGTTACTTGTGGTTTCATCCATCTGGTCACCTTTTTCTTCCTCTGCAGAGTCAGTGTCCTTCAACTCTTTTGTAATCATGTCTTCAGCTGTGAAGTCCACAGCTTCATCAGTCTGCTGGCCATGAAATTCCACTGTCTTTGTTATGGTAGCCAGACCTTCTGACATGGCTAGGTCATGCCCTTTTCTTTCATCAACCATACCCTCTCCCATACTGGCTTCATTTTCTGCCATCGCAGTGTCAGCAGGATTTGGATCCAGGTCTGAGTCTGCCATTTTATCAGGGTCAGGATCACTTTCCTCTTCTGGTTGGTCACTGTCATCTTGGGGAGCCTGTTTAATGTCTAACTCAGCTGCTTCTGCTTGCTCTGGTTCTTCTGTACCATTCAGACTTTCTTCTGATGGAGACTTTGTTTCTTCAGTCTTCCTACTGCTTACCTCCTTCTCCATTTCAGGTTTGACCTGTTCTGCATCCTCACATTCTACTCCAAACTCCATAACCTCTTTGTCATCTCTGGTATCTCCTCCTCTCTCTGTTGCATGGTCTGCCTCAAGTAGCCCTTCTCCATGTTCACCCTCAAGTTCTTCTCCTTGAACTTTGTTCTTCTGTTCCTCAGTCTCATGGTCTGCATTATTGCTATTTTCCAAATCCTCTGGTCTCTCCACATCCTCCTCTTCTTTTGAGTTTGTATCTTTGTTCTCATCTTGCTCTCTTGGGTTCTGATCTACTTGTCCCTCTGCTTCTGCATCTCCTCTACTTTCACTGTCCAGCTTAGTTTCTATGTTACATTCTTCAGTATCTTCCATCCTGAGCTCGGAGTCTCCCTCTGCCTCATCACGTCCTGCTTCTTTGAGTACACCTTCATCCTCTGCCTCTCCATTCTCCTCATTGATTGCTTCCACCACTTTTACATCAGAATTAGATACAGTGCTTAGTTGGTCCTCCTGTGTGCCATTACCATGGACTTCTTCCACAGTCTCCTCTTCATTATCTCCACCAATTACTTCACTCCCACCTTCCTCTATTTCCATATTGCCTGCTAATTCATCATTTGTCTCTTCATCCTTCTCTGTTTCTGTCTCTACTGTCCCACACTTTGCTTCATCGGTCTCTCCTTTCATAATGTTACCATCTTCTTGGTCATCCTGTTCATTCCCTGCCTCCATTGTCCTGGATTTCTCTGCTGTGCCCTTGTTGTCTTCTTCACTCACCGCCTCAGCAGTCTCAGTGATGTCCAGTTCTCTGGCTTCAGTTTGTCTGTCTTCACTAACCTCCACAGTTGCCTCCTCCTGGTCCTGTGTTGTCATCACCTCCTCTCCTCCACAGCTCTCTCTGCTGACCACATTGCTCTCAACCATGATCTCCCCTTCTGCTAATATGACCTTGCCTTTGCCCTGTTCTGTTGGCCCATCATCTTCAGCTTTGTCCTCTGGTTCTCCTCCTCTGTCAGACGCATCACACTCCTCTGTGATGATGCTGTTTTTCTTATCATCCGTCCCTATAAGCTCTTCTGCTTCATTCTCAGCCAGATCTGCTATAGACTTGTCATCTTCAGCATCATTTTCCCTCTCATATGATTTCTCTTTAGCTACTGCCAGGAAGTTAGACTCGGAATGTGGACTCTGTGCCTCTCCAGATATCTCCTGGGCTTCGTTACGCTCCCATTCCGCAGTCTCATTGTCCAATGTATCCCACTTTTTTCGAAACTCATCTGGAGCATCATCCTCGTTTTTCATCTCAGCATCAGGAAGGGGGTCCTCAGCTTCCTGGAGAGGCTCTAGGCCATCTCCAACTTCCAGATCTGAATGAGAGCCTGTTGGGTTGTCTTCTGTATCCTGCTTTACTGGTGCCTCACATCCAGCTTGCTCTGTAGGAAGTGCTGAAGTCTCAGGGCTCTCTGCTGATGCCTCCTGATCTTTTGGTGCCTTTGCACAGAGTTTCCATGGCAGAGAGAGAGCAGCAGAGAGCTCCGTGTCTGGAACACATAAGAGGAAGGTGAGTAGACAATTAAGATGGCAGAAATAACAGAAATGCTAGCTGATCTGAGCAAAGCTGCTTGCAGGGAAGATGTACAATTTATTCCTTGTCTACATCTGAGACTAAATCAGTAGGACAATTCAGCAACCTGAATATAAATAAATGATAAATTTCACTTTAAAGTATATTTATCATACTGATCTCATTCAGGTATAATCAGTGATTAATGTAGACTGTACAGATGAGACACAGATTGTATCATGAAGGATTTTTCAGAAAACAAATAAGCATGGAAATGTGTTGCGTTGAAGGTCTGTCTCCAGGAAAAGCCAAGCTAATACCCATGAGGTTCTGATCCGGGGTTCTGCGTGGTACCGAGGAGGATTCCTCCTCCTCCTCAGTGCTGGTGTCACTGAACTCCGGTTCCGAGCTACAGTGTGCTTCTTTCATTATGGCCTCAGCCAGCTTCTCCTGCACAGACTTGGCTTGGGTCAGACAGCAGACATTGGGTTAGAGAGCACAGATGTGCATGACACATTAGCATTAGCTCCGCTCAGCTAATCAACATCAGCTTCGGAAAATGTCACGATGACTGAGAAATAGTTTCATTTAAGCACAGATATGAATCCACTTCCATCCAGATCAAAACAATCAAATCAAGAAAGGTGGGAAAATTTGTCAAAATAAAACATTTATTTTAAAGTCGTAAAATACATTGAAATAAAAACAGATTGATACAATGAAACTGTAAAAAAATAGCTACAGTGTGCTGTAAGCTGAATTTGGTTTTCGTTTATTTACAGAGCAGCCAATGGGCCAGCCTCTCACTCTGTGTCTGGAGGCCTAAACAGACCGAGTGATGACATCACTAAATGTATGACAAACCCTAGTACGTAAATACATTATTCAGAATATGGTTACAGAAACATAACAGTCTGCACTATGGTAAGTTTTTAAAACAAAAGAATTCACATACATTCCTACTATATTCAATAATACAAATGCAATTTTCTACAATAAATGTGTCTATCCTTGCCCACATTGCAACAATACAGCTGTTTATGATGTCCAGCAAACTACTTTATCAAAAATGAAAACAGACATTAAATTCCAGATACAGTATATTATTTTTAAAGAGTTACATGTGTATTTTCCCCACATCGTAACACAGAAACAGATTCTGTGATCGTAGACACATGCAAACAGTGCCCCACAGCCAGCATGCAGGGGGCTGTGCCCCTATCTACACGGGCAGGAGATGATGAGCAACAGAGATGAAGAGATGAACGAGACACAGGCGACTCACTGACAGGGAACCGAGCAGCGCATAACATGCTATTCTCCATGACACACTGAGCATTTGGAAAGAGTTACATACCAAAAGAGAAATGAGAATATATGAAATGAACACAATGTCCATCAGGCATGGAGTGAACATGCACAGGATCCACGGCAGACCAGGGCGACTCAACCGTGCTTCTGCTGGGCAGCCAGACACGTAAAGGCTTGGCACTAGTCAGACGTGGCATCATGCTGATCTGATCAGCTGCTCTGAGGCCGCTGGCCTGCTGGGAAGCGTCTACCGGCCACTTTCTTGCTGGTTTAAGGAGAAGCAGGCTGAGCCGCGGTGGAGTGGCTGTGTCCTCCAGGCTTTATAAAGTCTAGTAGGTTGTCTTTGTAAAACCAAGAGCTGAACCAAACAACACAACAGGTAGGTTCCAGTGAGCCTTTCAGAGGAGGCCAGAGAACGCATGCATCATGGTCCATGGCCGTCTGTTCACAGACAGACAGGCCGGCAGGACAGAGGAGACAGGGCTACTCACCCCTCTCGAGCTGCACCTCCTGCGTGGCCTCCTCATCAGGAGCAGCTCCCTCCGTGACTGTCTGCGAGGCGGCCGGGGGGTCCTCCAGTCCGCCCCTCTCCATAGCATCCTGACAGTGCTCCCAGTTAGTGGCCTCTGCCTCAGCTGGTGCTATGGTCCCAGTTTGTATTTCAGTCATGTTCTCAGCATCACCAGTAGACCTGGTGTCCATAGATTCTCCTAAAGACTGGTGATGGGTCTCACCACCATCATCTACCCTGACATGCTCCTCCAAATCCAGACCTGGCTCTTCATCTCGCAGTTCTGCTTTGGAAACAGCACAAGAGGCCAGACTGACTCTTGCTTCATCTATGGACTCCTTCACTTCCTCCGTTTCACTCCCAGAGTCATCCTTACTGCCTCTGGAGGAGAACGTGGCACTCCTGGAGGACTGTGAGAGTGATAGCTTCTCTCCTGAGAGAAAGACATGAAAGAGTGGGATGGAAAGTGGAGGAGACTCAGTTTTGTCATTATAAGACCCACATGGCCCATGCACTGGTTACATTTATTATTGTTTTGAAGTAATTACTATTAACCACACTTCTGTGACACATTGTTTTGGGTTTACCATTCACTGAGTGTTACCCTCAAGCTGACCAGCCTCCTGAATGCACGGTTCTAATATAACCATGGAGTTTTCACCTTCCTCCCATGGTGATGATACACCCACCCAATGGAGAGGGTGATGCTGACTCACTGGGGTGGTCTTCCTCAGCCTCGCTGTCAGTGTATGCGCCGTTTCCAGCACCTGGGTTCTCCAGACACCCCTCCTCGCCATCACTGTGGTGATCAGGTCTTGGCTTTTGCTCCTCTGCCCTCTCTTCCTCGCCTTCAAAGTCCTCCTCGTAATCTTTGTAACATGAAAGGGGAGATGCTCCTTAGAAAGATGCAGGTACAAGGGGCGCAGTGCTGCACAGAGCCCTATTGGGACGTTACCATCTTTGGCTCCGCCCCATCTGCTCTCTGACTGGTCATCTCTCTGCTCTCTGTCTGTGGGGATGTTCCCACACTCACAACTTCGACTTGACCGAATCTCATCTTCGTCTCGGACCATATCTGAGGAAGCAGCCATGAACCCATCAGTCTCGGAATCCCCTTTGGTTCTCTTTGGGGGTGGGGTGGGCTTTTTGTCCAAACCCATGGCGATGATACACCTGAAGGTATAATGCAGGAAAAAGTTGATCTTTGAAGTGCAGAACAGAGCCTCGGCCAGAGATCTGAGGAGGATTTCCATCAACAAGATACCAACACTGAAATCTGGGTCTAAGGAGAACCACTCAGGCAGCAAGAACCCAACATGAAGGGAAGGGATACTGCTGGACCTCCTGCTGAGGTCAGGGCATCCTGAGGAGCCACGTACTTGTAGCACGGGGAGGCCCCCGCCACTCCGGCGAAGCCAAAATGGCCGTGCTTGCCCCCCAGCCGGGCTCCCCCCCGGTGCCTGAACTCGCAACAGGAGCTTAACCGTTCCACCTGCATGCCGTTGAGGAAGAAGGTGAGACTGAAGGGGAATCCGCGGTGGCGCCTGGAGACAAACCGGAAGCACTCTGGTGGGAAGAAGAAGCCATTATCTAGAGACACATCCAGCTGGATGGGATCGCACTTCCCAGAAAGGACAAATCGGTGCATCAAGAAAACCAGTGAGAAACAGCTGATGTGTCTGGAAGGCTTGCTTGCGTTTCCGTTTACCTAAACACTGAGCTGAACTAGTTGGGTTAGGACACTAGGTGCCATAAAGAAAGATGTTCTTTCAGGTAGTGAGATGGCTGACCTCCTTCCATCAGCTTCCCTCTGTACACACAGATGTTCTCCCCACCACAGTGCTGCTGGAAGACCTTCACCTCATCCCTCAGCTCCACGTCATCATGGGAGAGGTGCACCGACTTTCCATAGTACACCATGGTGACAGAGACATTACTGTGCGTGGAGGTCTTTTGAAATCTCGACTCCTGGAAGCAGATAATGATCTCCATCATGAACCTTAGCATGATCAAAAGTCCCTGTAACCCTGACCAGGATAAGTGGTTAGAAGATGGATGGATGGATGATTATACGTTTTCGTTGAAGTATTACAGAGATATACAGTGCCTTGCCTTGGTTACCATGGGAACGCTGGGTGCTGTGGTAGGTCGCAGTTTCCGACCCCTCACTATCCCGTTGGGGGTCCCTTTAACACTCCTCCCTGTCCCCTTGAGCGAGGGAGGGGGGGGCACTGGGGTGATGAAGTTATTGATGACTGGCAGGCGGTATGGCGATATTCCGCTAGAAAACCTGCCCGTGGCCACACGCCTCAACATCTCGCGGTCCAGCTGAATGCAAAGAGTGAAAGAGAGGCAGCCCTCTACATGTGCTGCTGGGGGTGATCTCACCATCCGATGGATCATTCACTCTTAAGAAGATGGATGGTCTCACCGTGCAGCAGGCAAGCTGCCCCGTGTCCTGTACAGCTGCGTGGGGCCGGCGGGTGGAGCGGGATGACCGGCGGGTGGGGGCACTGGTGTCACTGCTGATGGGCTGCAGGCGGACGGGCCGCTGCATCTTCCCAGGCGCCGTGTTTGGCCGTGAGGAGCCAAGCTGAAGAATACATGCAGGACAGCTCAACTAAATGGGGACCTTCCATTCATTTCTATGGGGAAACCCTAATCCCAAATGCCACACCCTTAACCCTCACCCAGCCCTAACCTTAACCATAAGAAACCAAACAAAATACAAGACTTTTCACAATTTTAGTTTTTTGTTTGCAGTCACAGATTTTTGTAAAATTGAGTTTTCCTGTTGTAGGGACTGAAAAATGGTCTCCACAATGTCAAAATAACAGGTTTTTATCACATTGTGGGGACAGCTGGTCCCCACAATGGAGTACAGACATTACCCACACACAGACAAAAGACACAGACCCACACCTTGTGGGTTCACACCGGCCATAGCAAGGAGAGAGATGCAGCCCACTTACAGTCACAGACACACACATTTGATACACGATAAATGACTCGATGTGCGCCTGCCGGGTTTGGGCCAGACTCACGGATTCGGAGGAGTCCGACGGCTCCAGCGCTGGTCCAGGATGCTGAGCATAGCCGTTCCTGGGGCCGGATGGTGGCTTGGGTGACAGTACAGGAACACTCTCCTCCTCATACCGCCTGGAACGCTCCACCTTCCAGGCCCCCGACAGAGAGGCAGTAAGTGGGGCCAGTCGGCCTGAACTTCCGTAACACAAGAACTGGTCTTGTTTCATAGGCACAGGGCACAGAGAGTCATACTCATGCCGGCAGTGACCCATTGCTGGGGGACCACGCAGAGTAGGTGCTTTAAGCAAACACCCACGTCACTCCGAGGCTCGTCGGACACAACATTAAAGACCCAGCGTGAGGCTCACCTTGATCTTGTTGACACGTTCCCTCTGGGCAAAATCCTCCAGTCTTCTCTTGATTTGAGTCTGATGGTGCCGCTGAATGAAAACGGTTGCATTGTGTTTACCTTCCTACACTCTATCGGCAGTATGGAAAAGGAGGCAGATGTGCAGGCACAGACCCACCTCAATGTCCAGCACCTTGTGGAAGATGGCGTGGGCCAGGCATTCCCGCATGTGCCTCTGGTGCTCTTTCCGCATCAGCTTCTGCTTGAACTCCTTGTCGGGGACAATGCTCCCACTCCGGGTGATCTGTAGCCACCGGCAAGTGTATATGGGTGCCCCAAAAAACAGCCAATCACAGGCAAGAATCCCAGCTCAGCGCCATCACAGCTGTATCATTCATTTCTATGACAGCTTTTGTTAAATAACACTTAAGTTAGAAAGGTGGTTTAATGATTGACACTGTGCAGCACCCGAGGCCCCAGCCTTTCCTGCAGTGATGGGGTGTCCCTGAGATGCTACAGCAAACACACCCCACACTGGAGCCTGCGGCACGTACCAGGCCCACTCTGAGCAGGTGCCGCCGGATCCTGGTGTTGTTGAAGTAGCCGGCCAGGTGTTTGTCAGTCAGGCTGTTGTAGGCCGGCAGAAGTCTGGAAGTGAGGCCAAAGGGGAACTCAGGTGGGAGATGGGGACCCCAAAGGGAGAGGCACCAGGGGAGGCAGTCCCAGAGGGAGCTGCCCAGTTAGAGGGGTTCTGGAGAGGGGAGATCCCCCCCCCCCCACTCAGCTTAGTTACAGTCCTGATCTGAACAATAGCTGGCATCTGGTTACTCAGATGAGACGGCACTTCTGTAACTCAAACGCAACCGCATCCTCCCTGCATGCAAAACCGATCATTCAACACGATGTATCATTAAACAGAAATTAATACAGAAAAAAAAGACGGACACCGCCTGAACGGTATGACCGTCCTACAATAACGCCTGTAAAACCGCGATGCTGACTGGTAAAGAGCCTAAGGGGGTCGGGTCCTGCGGGTCTCTCTGAGAGCTTTTTCGTTGTGGGAGGGGTCCCTGCCTTTATGATTGCACTCATGTTACCCAGCAACCATAACAATGCGTGCAGTAACTCCTGTCTCCGGCAAACTAGCAGCTTTATCTCTCAAGTTGTCACTCCATGAGTCTGATCGCTTATTAAACAGCAAAGCTCAAACCTCAAAAACATAAACGTGGCAATTTTTTTGCTGGAATTTAGATTCAAATAATACACTGTTTTATTAATTAGCAACGCCGCATAGCACGAAATTACTAAGAAGATTATTTTATATAAACTGCGGTCATATCACAGACGTATTACATTGCTGGTTTAAACATATTTACTTCGTTTGTTTTGTTTTTTGAAACTCACTTTTTTCCCATATTAATTTCATTGTTATCCGTTACAATCCCTGACGCTTTCATTTTAGCAGTTTCAGATAACGCACAGCATGGGCGATCGGCTGAATAAATAATTCAGTTCCAAACCGGTGCTGTAACATACGATTTGTACACGCCAGTTACTGACCCGGAGATGGAGATGCGGGGGATGACAGCGACCTACCCGGCATTTGGGTGACTCATGACGGCAGCGCTTCCAGGCCAGGTACCGCTGCGGTCCGCGGCGTCACGGATCTGCGCGTTCGCACCCTGCGCTTCTCTGCGTTGCCAGGCGCCGTTGGTAGGCGCAGCCACGTGACGATACTGTGCTAACGTCCCCACCATTAGAGTGCTCTTATGTCTGAATGAATCACGTGAATCCGCATAATCACAAAAGGGGTAATTTCTCGTGCAACACCTTTATTCATAGTGGTTACATAAGCGTTTTTGACATACAGATTCGATCATAGACGTAGATGCCCGAGCAATTACATACTTCCTATTTAAGTCACATAGATGGAGGTACTTACATCACTTAAATTTCAATTTAAAGCCAGATTCTATTACAAGATTTTATTAGTAAATATTATATAACTACGTATAATATGGTAAATTGTGTTCTATGACCACAATGTCTTGACTATGGATTTTAATACCTGAAACTAACATTTGCATCAATTTGGATATTGACTATACCTCCCCAACATTGCTGCGCGTCCTTCACCTGCAAACTGTGCTGCAAGAAGCAGAGATCTGTTTCTAAGCCATATAAAAAGATGTTTCTAGAGGGTAAGCCATCCCCTCGCTTCACATGATCAGAACCACCTTCCCTGTGGCTCCAGGACTACTGATGATGTCCTCGTGAGCTTGAGTGGCCTTGTCTAAGCTGTACTGGCCACCAACGATGGGCTTCAGCCAACCAGCTTCCATCCCGGCAAAGAGGACGGCGGCAGCCTCGGCCATCTCAGCCTGCTCCGGAAAGTCACAGGGACGTCACACATCAGTCACACACAGCCGTGACACGGTGGCGCTTGTCGGGACGCCTTACGCGGGTTGTGCTGAACAGCGATACTCCGATGATGCTGGATTCCCTCATCATGGTGTCTCGGGGGTTGATTTCAATGGATCCCCGGCAGCCCACAATCTGAAATGAGTCGACGTTAACTGATGCTGACATTTCTGGGGTGCCGATCCAGCCTAGAGCCTGAAATACCCACCGCCACCCGGCCGCCGCGCGCCAGTATCTGAAGGTCATTGCTGAGGTTCACGTTGGACAGCATCTCCACCACCACATCCACCCCATGGTCACTGGCAGCTTCCTGAGACACTCAACAGTGACACAGCGCATGTCAATCCCAATGTCAATAGGCGGTCACATGATGTTTAGTGGGAGGGTCTTGGGGATAAAGCTTTGACAGCAGTCAGCTCCACGACCCACCTTAATTTTGCCAATGTAGTTTTGCTCCTTGTGGTTAAAAGCCTGGTGAGCTCCAGCCTTCAAGACCAGAGCCAGTCCTTCTGGAGTCCCTGCTGTACCCAGGACTTTCATGCCCAAAGCTCTGGCCAGCTGACAGCTGGCGACTCCCACCTAGTGGAGTATCACACTCAGAAAATGTCCAGCCCAGAGGGGAATGTGAGCTGCACCTCCTGCCATTAGTGGCCCTTACCCCCCCGCTGGCACCGTGCACAAGGACCGTCTCCCCCGGCTTGGCACTAGCCCTAGGGGGTACAAATGAGATTGGGGTGGGGAGGCTCTGTGTTTATATTATAGATTTCCTGCACATGGGGACCAATGTCCAAACAATTGGACTCTAGCTGCTAACTCTGTATAAATTCAGGTATTTTACTCATATTTAATCATGTCTGTTTACTATTTTTCCATCTGACTGATGTAAGCCACTGACTAACCTTTGTGAGCCTGCAGCACCGCACTGCGTGCCACAAACCCCAGGAAGAAAAGACAAGCCCTTACTTATGGAACAGAGCCCGGTACGCTGTAAAATAGGGGATCCCGATGGCAGCTCCCTGGACAAAGTCCAAGGAGTCGGGGAGTCGGTATGTGGAGTCCTCCGGAGCCACAGCGTACTCAGCATAAGCCCCCGTGTCAGTGGCTGTGGTGAAGACCCTGTCACCTGTCTAACGGCAAAGCGAAGACACTCGGAAAAACACTGCATCTTAGAAGAAAGAGAGTACAGTATGTTGGACTTAAAACATTCGTCCTAAAGACAATATTTGGAAAAAGAGAAAGACAAAAATATCATCCGTATGAGCTTCCACTGATGAGTTCCAACATGGGTTAGTAGAGGAACAGACACAACAGCCAACCTTGAGAGAGCTGACACCGTCTCCAACTCCCACCACCACCCCAGCCGCGTCTGTTCCTGGGGTGTAGGGCAGGCTTGGCTTCCGGGCGTAAGTTCCAGCGCGGATATAAGCTTCCACTGGATTCACTCCACAGACATGGACTTTGATTAACACCTGATAAGAGCAGGTATGCTCATGGTCACACAAATGCTGTAGCTGCCTGTGATCCTCTAAGTGTTACACGCTGCTACTCTGTTCAGGCCTCCATTTCTGCAAGATGCTGTCCGACCCGACCACCTCCTGTGCAGGTTAACTGGGTGACAATGTCTGCACAGATAGACCTTATGTGCTGATATTTCTGCATGTTTGTAAAATGCCTGTAAATATATGGCACATTTACATATCTGCTCCAGTAAATCCATTTTATGCACACTAAGGGAATCCTGGTGTATTTTACCTGTTTGGGACCTGGATTTGGTACAGGGATTCCTGAGTGCAACTTTAACATCGACGGACTTCCAAATTCAGACACCCTGATAGCTTTCATCACCTTCGATGCTGCCATTTTCTGTCAAAACACAGGGACACAAAATCACAGGCAGATTTATATTCCCTGTCCTCGTCGCCATGCATCCGGCATTTTTAGGCGTAGATAGATCTTACTGATCCAGATATAAGACAAGGACTCCTAATTAGTTCGGATTTCGAACCAGTTACTAAATCTGCAGTTTGAAGCGTCACCGACGCTAAGACGTGCATTTGTTGTGCTGTGATGGCGATTTTTGTGTTTATGTCACAAGACAACCAGAATACACCGCCTGGTACTGTCGCGGAACAAACACGGCCGAGACATAGCGTCCAAAATCAATACGTGATAACGACTTACACCTGCACAAAAGAGTATCTCCACTTTCAACCTGCCGAGCCTTTAAACAAGCTGTTTACGATAACATTTATGTACGAAGCCTAGAGGAAGGGCAATTGTTTTGTTTTGTAGTAACATTTTTGGATCGCCCGAGCCACCGTAGAAGCGGGTCTTTGGGTAATGTAGTTTATCTCGATAGCAAAACGTGTGGATTATGTAGCGCCAGGTTTACTTTCGCTATAAGGAAATCATATCACACTTTTCGCCCGAATATTGCGTGTTAAAATTGGATATAGCAAACATAACGCGCTTATTTGATTCGTTGCAATGGACGACAGTTTCCTGCAATATAAGAAACAGTGTATGTCTAAAATCGACCTGAGCAAGAAGGGCAGTGTCGATGAAGACATTTCGGACGTCGTTGCGTTCATTAACGATTCTGATAATTATTTCACCACAAGCTCATGTTCTGGACGAATAACACTCATAGATGGGGTAGGCCAGTGACACTATACCCGACAGATTATTGACTTGCCGTTTTTATAATATACCTCTATCCCGCTTACCAAGCAAAAAGTGTACTGCTTCCGGTAGTTTTGTAGGCAATCAAGTAATATTACTTAAATATTATTTGGTAAATCTTGAAAAGCAATTTTAAAAAACGACCAGACAAGTAACTTGCTGTAGAAAACAATGACTGCAGGTCATCCGTATTCAGTTTGATCTTGCGAATGTTTCGGACACAAAAAATTAGCAACTTTTTATTAATGATTAAACTTGGAGCGCTTTATTTGCTTTGCCCGCTCGAAATGCCACAGGCTGATCATTATCGTTTCATTATCGTTAACATTCATAGTGACCGTTTTAGGATGGGTTTTCGTTGTCTGTTAAGGCTGTAATTTGATGCAATATGTTCAAATAAGAAAAACAAAGATTGTACAGGTTATACAATAAATATAAATGTACTGTCTGTCGTGCATCATTTTGTCTGTGCGCCCCAAGGTCTCTGCCTGCTTGGAGGTGCAGAAGAAAGACTGCAACTGGCTCTTCGTGACGCACCAGAAGTGCCGAAGCACCGATGTGGTGAGTCCATATTTTACTCTTTCACCCATACAACGGCTGTGCAGTCGGTAATGCAGCACTGTTATTCCTGCAGGTCGCGAGCCTGGCGAGGGCTCGCGGGGACGCGTCCTTGCGGTTCGAGCCCTTCGTGCTGCACGTGCAGTGCCGGAGGCTGGAGGACGCGCAACTCCTGGTATGGAAACATAACATGCAAAGTAACTATCTGGCATAGGTCTGTCTTCCGAGAGCTGATCCTAGTTAGGGTTGTGAGGTGCCTGTCCCATGCAGCAGAGGTACACCCTGGGTGGGATGCTAGTATGATACAGACCCCTACATACAAATGTACTTTTTTTTTTTTCTCCCCCATGTCGTGTCCTGCAGTTTAGCAAGCAGGAAGTTTATCTCGGTGCTCATTGTGCCAACACTTTTATTTTGTCAAGTGGAGCTTCGGATTAAGCTCCTCTTGTTACTTGAGGTATACTCTTCATTGAGCATTTTAGATTACTGCGCCACAAAACCGGACCTGGCAGGGAAAGTTAGCTGAAGTAGAGGAGAGAGAGAGAGAGAGAAAAATACAAAAAATAATAAATAAATAATTTTAGATGGGAGGTCAGACAGAAAGAGAGGCAGGGAAAGAAGGGTAATACATGACAAGAAAAAACAGGAAAAAATAACTAAAGGACAGCTTCTGCATCTTGATTGATTGTTGGATTTTGTATCATCGCACCAGCTGCGGTATCTGAAAAATAAGATCCAGTTGCACAAACAAAAAGTATATATACAAATAAACCAATGTTACCATGACGACAGGGAGAGCGCTTGTGCTAGCAACTGCTTCTTTCTTTCTTTCAGTATTAATAATGTGTTCTGCTCTTGTTTTACAGCACTCTGTGGCAGTAAATTCTGGCTTCAGAAACTCAGGGATGACTGTTGGCAAAAAGGGTAAAATCATTACGGTACAGAGCTGGCAAATTATTTGTGTTGTGTGAGCTAAAACATATTTCTGATAATGCATTTAATTTATAGCTTTGATATTTCTTTGCATTTTAAGCTAAATTTCTTCACCATATAGGTCCTGTTTCAGAGAACCACAGTTATGTTTGCGTGGTGTCAGTGTTTTTTGTCAAATCTCTCTCTAGGCTGTGAGGAGCACTCACTGTCTGGAAGTTCCTCTCACGCATGAAGGACAGCGGCTGGTCAGTGCGGATTACGTCAACTTTCTGGTGGAAGTGGCCAATCAGAAAATGGAGGAAAACTTCCGACGAATGAGAAGGTAACCCTCTCCGTATGATGCTCGAATTGTAACTGGTCGCAGATTCCGTATTCACACAAGAATGGCTTCTGTACCTGTAGATTCTACGATTGCTTACAGTCGGCGATGTGTGCAGACCACTGTCACAGCCCGAAGGTGTCAGATGCAAAGGCGGAAAAGTCTGTGTACAGGCGAAGAAGGAGACGGGCCCAAGAGCCAGAGGACGTATGTGACAGTCCCAAAGACGACACGTCATCGGAGGAGGAGGACGGTGCTCTGGAAAGCGGCCTCCACCTGCTGCTCTAACTTTTAACCAGGATTTGTCACATGCAGTCTGAGAATGATTGAATTTGCTGCACACTTACTGAAGCATGTGTGCAGGTTAACCCAGACTAACCAGTCACCTAAAGATTGCCCAGGTCAAGGCAGGGCTCCGTATGAGTATGAATGATCAAATACTCTATGTCCATTTGAACAAAAGTGACGGTGATGATTTTCAAAAGTAAGTAAAGAAAAAGCAGAGTTGTTTAGCTGCTAGCGAATCGGCTTGTCGAGAGGGGATCGGGGGCTAATGCCGAAATGCCTTTGAGTGGACTGTAAGCTTGGCTCCCGGACTACAAGTTTAACCAGCTGACACTTCATTCCTCCGTTTTGCCCAGCAGATGCTCATCACGGCCTGCAGTTTGTCTGCATTGGGCGGTGAAAGTGTAGGCAAAGCAAAAGCAGCCTGTCTCCGCCAATCATCTGCCTCTTTGCTTTCGTGTTCCAGTAAATCTGCATCAGTTTACACACGAGCGTTGGCATGGGTCTCGCTGGGGGGGGGGGGGGGGCGAGGTTGGGTTCCAGGGTTTTTCATTGACAATGGAGCCCGCCCGGTAGCACGGGTCCTTGAGGGGTGGTGGGGGATGAGTCT
>JABFEA020000046.1:941833-964642 GCA_019775915.2 Cyphomyrus plagiostoma
TCAGCCCACACTTCCAGTCCAGAGAAGCCCCCATCTACTTCTGCAGTGTGCCCCCCCATTCACTGCCAGCTCCTGTGTGCCCCCCCCATTCACTGCCTGCTCCTGTGTGCCCCCCCATTCACTGCCTGCTCCTGTGTGCCCCCCCCCATTCATTGCCTGCCTGTTTATTTATTAATGATGTCCACAATAGCAAAGAACGGAGACACTATGAGTTGGGTCTGGCAATGGGATGGATCATTCTTTGGTTTCAGAGTTGGCTGTACTGAAATGACACATTCCCCATTCCACATTCCCCATTCCACATTCCCCATTCCACATTCCCCATTCCCCATTCCACATTCCCCATTCCACATTCCCCATTCCCCATTCCACATTCCCCATTCCACATTCCCCATTTCAAGTGCAGGTTTTCTTTTGCATCCACGTCTTATATTCAGCAGATGGTTTAGTACACATTACAAACACATGTGCTGTGGAGGAGGCAGCAAGGCATCAGCGCAGTGAGGTTGAGGGGACATTTTGGGACATCAGGATGGAGAGGAAATCATGGAACAATATCATCATAATAAGGACACTGTACAATCACATTAATCTACAGTCACAATATAAAATAGATTTTAAAAATGAAATACAATAAATTATACAATAAAACTAGTAGTAATACAAATTTGAACTAATATATTATCCAGAATAAGCCAGCTTGAGAAGGTGTGTTTTGAAGGGAGCTGGAGATTCAGTGTTATGAATGTTTTGTGGAGGATTGTTCCAGGGACGGGGGGCCACTTGGCTGAAAGGCCAAAGCCCCATGTAGCAGATGCATCCTGAGGCATTTTTTGGCGGTGGGGAGGGAGTCTGTTGGCCATTGCACCATCAGGGAGCCACACAGGAGAATCTTTGGAGTGACGCTTCCCACATGGTAGTGGGAGACCGAACTGTACTGGTTTCCTGACCAAAGGAGGCAGGATGGGACAAATTGAACGTGGTGGGGAGCCTTTGGGTGGAGATAAGTGCCTGTCCATCAATGGGCCATTTTCCAGCTTTGATTTATGCTATATGCGTGAGGCATGCTTGATTCCTCTGTAAAGCGTCCTGAGATCTGCAATGTGAATAAAGCACAATGTCCAAGCCCACATCCATGACTACACTGTGTTGTTCTGCACTGAGATGAGGGGATGTTCCTCAGTTTTATCTTCATCCGGACTGTAAATAAGGGCTGTCTGTTTGCCCCACTGCATGTGCGTGTGAGTGTGAGAGATGTGTAAAATGCTGTCCCAAGGCGCGCGAGTTGCATAAATTGCTGTTCCAGGGGGTGTGAGATGCATAAAATGCTGGCACAGCACAGGACATGTTAGATGCGTAAAATGCTGTCCCAAGGGGCGTGAAATGTGTAAAAACGCTGTCCTGTAGCACATGAGATGCGTAAAATGCTGTCCTGCATTGCATAAGATGCATAACATGTTGTCCCGGTGTAAGAAAGATGCATAAAATGCTGTCCTGTGTGCATATTCTTGCATTAAAATTGATTTATTCTTGATTTTGGACAGGATATATTTTGACATGTATTTAAAGCTTCCTGAGGGCTTGTAATTGCAGAAAGGTAATTTGCGGTTTTGGAAAACCAATTATTCATAAATAACTAAAATAAAGGCACATTCTGTGGACACAAACTTTTCTTGGTAACCAGGTTTCAAAACAGCATAAATCTCCCATTGAATCGGGTTTGTTGATTAGCAGCACTGCCAGCTGGTTAAATTGGGGGCCCTTTAATCTGCGGGTATCACTCACCCCAGAAAACATTTCAGAACCTTTCGGCATTTACATTTACAGCATTTGGCAGACGCCCTTAGCCAGAGCGACTTACATAAGTGCTTTAAGACGCTACAATGGATTTTCCCGATACTACTGTAGCTTGATAAACCAAGTCCATGAATACCAATCAAACTCTTTGGAAAGTGCAGGTGTTTTTTTTTTATATATAAATAAAGGAAAGAGCTCGAAGTATAATATATATACATGTACTGCTTGCCATGTGAAAAAAGATTAAAAAAAAAAAACACATTTATATTTTGTGACTCACAGAGGCTGGAGAATAGGACCAAACCCCGCAGAGACACTGTGACGTCCCGGCACGCAAAGGCGTGATTCAGCCTCTGCTCGCAGACTCAGGCTTAAACTTGCCTCCAGCCCAGCAACTATTTTGACAGATAGTGGCTCGTGATAAACGGCCCTTTTTTCATTGTGAGGTAAATATTTCTCCCAGCCAAGAGAGTTTGGGAAGCACAACTACCTAATTTTTTTTTGCTTGATGCTGTCAAATGCACACTGTATTTAAACAGCCGCTCATAGGTCTGTGTGCAGAAAAATCTTTTGAGAAATAAGAAACAAAGAAATGGATGAAATCGATATTTAACAAATGAATAATTAGTATGATTTTGCACGTTGCCCCAGATGAGTCATATCCGTGCTTTTGCATCTGTATCCTGAGGTCTCTAGAAGGTTCCCCTCCTGTGTCACGCCAGCCAGCTCACACTGCACGGGTCCATTCTGGGGTTGTGGGGAGATATTGTCTCCACTGCCTGTCAAATACTGAGGCCTGGGAACCCCCACCCCCAGCCAACCCCAGCAGGAATTTTTACCCCCAATAATTTATGCCGGGAGGGTGCCAAGACAAACATCTTGCTTCTTTACACGTGTGCACCCCCCCCCCCACACACCTCACAATCTGCTTCACATGTCCTTAAAGTAGGGGGGGGGGGGCATCCCAGGCCCACATGACACGGAGAGTCAGAGGTCAGCGCTGCGGTGTGTCGGATGGAGGTGCGTAGACGCCAGATCTTGTGGGTGGGGGGGCCCCAGGCAGATGTCAGATGTCACGCGGGTGCTGATGGGGAGTGTGCCCCCCACCCCAGGCTGTTTATGTTAAGACCAGGCCGGATTTCCTGCAACATAATGAAATAATTAGAAGCCCTACAAAGAGCACTGCAAAGCCTGGAGCTGTGCCTGGGGCCAGGGTCCCCCCCCCCCCGGCCAGGACTTTCTGCTTCCTCCTGGGTGGCGCAGACCAGTGTAGGAAGGATGCTGAGGATGTTGGATGATTCTGCTGCCAGAAGGACATGTGCCCTCATCCTGGGGTTGGAGTAGACAGGTGTGCTGATCCTCACAGACCCCTGCGCCCCCTGAGTTTTTGGGCCATCAGGGTGGAAAGAACCTGGGCCTGGTCCTCAGCGCCTGGTCCGGGTCGGTTACAGGCCAGGCAGGTTTCCGGGGACACACGTGTCGGAGATGCAGAGGCCCTGGCCGGGATCCAGGTGAATGATCTTTGTGCCTTTTCCTTTGCAGTGAAAGGTCTTGTTATGGTCCAGGTGTAACTGCTAGTATCGCCCCCTCATGGCCAGGACAGGAGTAACGGTTGGAGGCCCGGGACCCGAGTGCTGTTTTGTAGTTTTAGGGGCCAGGGCCTGTTATTTGTTAATACTGGCTGTAGCAGGTCGGGCCACTTTATGCATTACATCTGCAGGCCTGTGGGCCATCAGCCAAGGGGAGGGGGTCAGGTGGAAGTCATGGCTGTGTCTTGTGCCCGGGGCAATGTCGCGGTTGGCCGCCATCACCTGTGAGCTACATTTGTGATTGAACAAAACGCACAGTACTCTCCTTCCACAACGGCGGGGGCTGTTTACTGAGGAGGTGATGTCACTGAGTCCCTTGTCCTCACAGCTGGAACAGGTGCCCTGGGCCGAGCCGCCCCACACCTCGCCTCTGTTATGTATCCCAGCAGCTTGCAGTCATTGGCCTTCATGCCCACCTGCCCCTCCAAGGCGCTCTTTTCACTTGCAGCTTGTTGTCACCTTTTAAATAGACTGGATGTGAGGGGGTGGGGTGAGGGGGGCGATGGGAATCACATGGGGGGGGGGGCACTCTAGCTGTGCTGTTTACGGTTCACACCCCCTATGACAAGTGGGTTTAAGCAGGTACATCAGCAAGGAAACAATTTGTTTTGTTAAAACCACGATGGCAGAAGCAGAACACAGTGATTTCTGCTGTTTTTCCTGCTCTGTACCACACTGGAACTACACCTACAGCACCCTTTGGGTGTAGTAACACACTGGCATTACACCTAACGGACCCATGAGGCATACTGACTCACTGAAACTACACCTCCAGCACCCTTAGGGTGTAGTGACTCACTGGAACTACACCTCCAGCACCTATGGGGTGTAGTGATGCACTAAAACTACACCTACAGTACCCTTGAGATGTAATGACTCACTAGGACTACATCTACAGCACCTTTGGGGTGTAGTAACACATTTGAACTACAGTTAGCACACTTGGGGTATAATTATGCACTGGAACTACACCTACAGCACCCACAGGGTGTAGTGATGCACCAGAACTTTACTTATAGCACTCTTGGGGTGCAATAACACACCAGAATCTCACCTATAGCACCCTTGTTCTGTAGTAATGCACTGGAGCTACACCTATAGGCCTCCCAGAGAGGCAAGGGGGCTCCCTACAGGTTGTTTTGCAAGACGACAAACTATAACCTAATTAAATGTGAAATGATCATTTTCAATATTTTGATTCATGATTATTGTGTGACTGTTCAGGATGGATGGATGAATGGATGGATTGATGGATAAATGATTAGTAATTGTATTTGTGAAATTGATAGCAGTTTATTTTCTGTGGTGATGACAGCCACATGAAATGAGAGGACAGCAGCCAGACGCCGTAGCTGCTTCTGGATCGACTCAGAGATGCTGCCCAGGGACGTGGTGCTGTGTGTGGGGGGGGAGGGGGGATGGGGGCAGGGGAAGCATCTGGAAGCTTTTAATTCCCTGACATTACCTGTACACTCTGACTAAGGCAACCAAGGGGTTAGGAAGCTCAGGATGTGTTCAGGAGAAGCTGGAGGAGAGCAGGACCTGCACTCCACAGGGGCTTGTCCTCATGTTGCTCCGGGCCGACATGACGACTCATCGTGGCAGGGCCTCACTGCCAGCCAAAAAGTGGGAGCGGAGAAGTGGCAGGGCCACTCTCTGTGAGGCCAGAGGGGCCCAAGGCCCCCTCCTGTAAGAGCAGAGGAGCCCTGCCCGTCATCAGAGCTCCTTTCCGGGGGTCGGGCGTGAGCGGGAGGACAAATCACTGCCAGATGAGGGAGGGGTAACACTCGGTTTCCCGTTTCAATCGGAGGTCCCGGGAGGAAACCGTGCTGGTCTATCAGAAAAACAGGCATATCAGCCCAGCATGGAGCTACGCACGTGGAGCTACGCACGTGGAGTTACGCATGCAGAGTGATGCACGTGGAGTTATGCTCGTGGAGTTGCGCATATGGAGCTACACCCATAGAGCTACGCACGTGGTGTTATGCAGAGGACAGGTCCCAGGTGAAGCTGAGGGAGGGGCCCAACGCCTTCACTCACGTGATATGGGGGGGGGGGATGTCACTGCTTCGTCAGCTAGCACACAGTCCTGTTAGCCACGTCACGCTGTGGAAGCTCTCAGGGGCTTCACTCTGAGCATCCAGGACTTCAGGCTTCCGTAGACGTGGGGGTGCCCCAGCTGTGGTTTCCCCTTACATGTATATTTATATCTCAGTGCCCATGAGCTTCTCTCTGTGTCTCTCTGCCATCCTCAGTCTACGCTCCCTACTTGGTCCAATGGAAGACCCTGGGTGGACAGGAGGATCAGACCCTGGTTGAACTAAAACATTACTAGAAGCTTCCCTGCAGTAGAAAACGATCAAACCCATATGGACTCAAGTAGCGGAGAAGAGAGGTGTCAAAGTGCCCTGCGAGCCCCAGAGACTTGAGGGGAAAAAGCCGACTTGGTGCACCATGTCTAGACAATACCTTCCTGTCTGTTGGCATTGCATGCAGGTCTGCCATGAGCGAGAGGAGCGAGGTGGGGGGTGGCCGCGAGGGCGCCTGTCAGGTCTTATTTGGCAGAATTAGCAGGATATCTGAAGGTGAAGAGGGATCACATGAAGGTCCTTGAAGAAGGAAGTCCCACAGACTAAACCTATTAAGGCCCCCTGGGAGAGAACACGCGGGCTCTACTTTCACCCTCCACGGGTTGGGGGGGGTCTTTCCTGTTCATTCATGTTACAGCTCCAAAACGTGCAAAAACACTGAACAGGAAAAACACAGCACTAATAAATAAACAAGCAAGAGGTCGCAGTTCTGGATGATACATTTGTTTCTCTCCTGATCCCCACTTGCACAGAAGGCTCAGGCTTTGCACGCTCACACCTGGGGCGTCCACCTCAGGCCCCAGGAAAGGCAGAGGGGCCACCGTGTCGCACCGCCGCAGAGGAACGCCAGGAAACGCCGTCTCGGCCTCGCTCTCCGGGGGGCTTTGTTTGGGGCGAGGAGGCCCAGGCCGGCGCAGGGTGTTGACGTGTGCTTTGGGTATCACTTCCAGGTTGGGCCAATGTTATCGTCTCCATTTCCTGCTTCCCTCCTGAGAGCACTGAGGCACCATCCCAGGCCATTTGGGGAGCTGTCATCGAGTCCATTTCCGGCTGAGCCCAACAGCCTGGTGGATCACGCGAAGCCACATCAGCCACCGTGGACTTGGAGGAGCAGGGAGGGGGCATAATGGGGGAATGGAGGGGCTTGAAGCGGGTATGGAAGGGGTATAGTGGCAGTATGGGGGGGGGCAAAAAGCGGATATGGTGGCAGTGTGTAGGGACAGGTAGGGGCATAAACTGGGTGTAGTGGTGGTATGGGGGGCATAAACCGGGTACGGTGGCAGTATGGGGGGCCCTGTTTCCCACACAACATGCAGAGATTTTTTCATGAGCGTCACATTGTTACATGACCCCTAACTATCTGAGAAGCCATCCTCATTTTTATAAAATGTCAGAGGGCCTGCTGAACACTTATCTACTCTCCTAAAACAGGACATACGGGTTAGGGATTTAAGTACTGAACATGTCCTAAGTCACTCACTCCCTGCTCAGTGCAGCCGGCCGGGCTGAAGGCTCATCCCACCCACAGCCGTGTAACATTTACTTTGCAAACTCTTTGAACACAAAACTGGTTACTTATCAACGTTGTTCTATGGGGGATGTTTTTGTTCAGATCTCTCTTTTCTGGTCTCAGTGTAGCTGCCTGATCTGCTCATCTGGTCCTCTCCAGTTCAGTGACTTCTCACTAGCCCATATTCCTCCCCTCTCAGAACCCTCCATCTCCTATGGCACCTAAGGATAATCAGTTCACCTGTCAGAAAGCTGTTCAGGCCAAACCTCATAACCCTCCTTGCATCTTTTCTACATTCTCCAATATGAAATGCATTCCCAGGAATGCTCAGTATTGATGTACGAGATTGCAGCATCATTTTGGGGTTTCGCAATCAACTCTGTAGGCATCCAGCTTTTAAACAAACCCAAACCATCTGTTTGTTCGACACTCCACTTTGATTATCTTCTTTAGACAAAGGAGAGCTATCAGGCTGTCCAGATGGTCATATGCAGATCTACTTAAAGTGAAGGAGGCTTCAATATTTAGACTAAAATCAGTGGCAGGCCACACCAGCCCCTCTCACTGCATACCCTCCCGTGTCACTGCAACACCCTTCCCTTTCATTGTACCCCTTGCACTGCACACCCACCCACTCTCACTGCACGTCTCCTTTTCACTGCACACCCTCCACTTTCACTGCATAGCCCCTCTTCATTGTACACCCTCCTATTTCACTGCGCACCCAACCATCTCATTGCACACCTTCCCCTCCCACTGCACACCCTCCCATCAGAATACGGGGTGAAAGATCCTGGAGAGAATCCTGTGGTGAAACAAGGTAAAAGGCTGTAAGCGGTATGACCTCTGGCAGGAAAGTGGTGATGGACACGGGTGACATCCGGATAAGGCGTGACGCAGCGGGGCGTGCTGAGCTGGGCAGCTGCATAAACACTGAGCACCAGCCCTTTAATTACACCACTGTGTTTACAGCCATTCTGTGTTCTCTCATCGCCTCTGTTTTTATGCTTTCCCTAAAATAGGCTGTACGTGGGTAAAGGCAGGAGCGCATCACTCTGCCTCACCCCGCCGGCCAGCCCTCAGGGGGGCATATCGCCATCACAAGCCTATTAATAGGCTGAGTCAAAATACGGGTCGTGCCTGCGGCTGCGTGTCACTTCCTGCTGTGTCGTGGCTCCTCGGAGATGGACATCCCAGCCGCCCCAGAAGAGACATCGGGGAGTCACTCACAGCACAATGGAGAGAGTAGCGATATTCAAACAAGGTGTGGAGAGAGAGGGCCTGCCCTGGAGGAAGGGGGGGGGGCCGGGGAGGTGAAACAGCACTTAAAAGGGGGCTTAAAAGGGGGCCGTTGACGACTAACGCAGCATCTTCTCCTCCAGCACCCAGATCCCATGGCGCACATCCGCGATGCCGCTGTTCCCCATCCACCGCCGTCATTTACAGTTAGGGTCTGCTGTCTGCTCTGCTACCCCCACTGGGCTGTGAGAGGCTTCTTGTTCTCTCTTCACACACTGTGTCATTGTCAGGCCAAAGATGCTCTCCTGTGTAGAAACATCATGGAGAGTTTTCATTTGATCTTATCAGCTTGATAAAAATAAGCCCCAAACAAGAAGAGACATGAATGGTGGCACACAGACACACACACACACACAAGTTGGTGTACCTATCTAAATGGGTACCATCCATTCATTTCTATGGGAAAAACCCTAATCCCAATCATGACACCCTTAACCCCTATCCATCCCTAACCTTAACCAATACAAACCCAAATACAAGACTTTTTACTTTTTTAATTGCATTCACAGATTTTTATAAAACTGAAGTTATCGAAATGGGGACCTCAAAAGATGTCCCCAAAAGTAGGGAAATTTCAGGTTTTACTGCACTTTAGGAACAATTTGGTCCTCAAATGTGATCTATGCAAACCCACAAGAACAGATCCAGACACACACACAGATTCAATAACTGTTGCCTGGTGCCTCTGAGCTTAAGGGCCTTCAGAATGTTCCTCATGTCAGCCACAGAGGCACCATGGTGCCCGAGAGGCTCCTATCAACTCATTGAGCTCTAAACCCAAATGCCTGCAAGAAGATGCACAGATATACATAAAAGTATAGTGATTTTCTAAGGAAACTTGGCGTTTTCCTCTGTGAGTCAAGTTTGACACCTGGCTGACTCACAAGAGTCTATTCGTGTGAACTTGTGCGTATATCTCGCTCATGGAACTGCAACTACAGTGCATCCGACCTATAGGGGGCAGCACAGGGAGGATCCCCAGACACTAAATATGCTTGAGCAGGGCACGGGGTGACAGTCCGGGTGAACGTCGCCGGTGCGTCTCAGGAAGCCGAAGTCTCTTCTACCCTCTGTGGCCTTTCGAGCGGCGTATCAAAGTCTACTGGATGTATCTGCATGTAAAAGGAAATAATTAACGTCTCTTGAAATCATTCATGGAAGATTGCGTAGCCCTATAATCTAACTAAGGTGCAAAATAGTCCTCCAAGCCGTGGGAAATTAGTTAGGCGTTGTGGGGATTAAAAAAAAACACTGATTGATACTAGTGCTGAAGAATAATACGCTATCAGAGCCTTTCTTATCAAGATAAATATATGTTCATATTTTAATAAGTGGTATTTTCATAATGAACTATTTCTTTCGGTGCCACAGAAGGAAATGTCTGCCAAAAGGCAGGAGTCTGGGGAGTGCTTCTGCCGCCGCGGAAACGTGAGCCAAGTGCTGGAGGTGTTTGACGGGAAAAACCTTCGTCCTGCTCCGTCCCCAAGCAGCATTTAGGGGCGCCGTACCTTTTTAATGCAGCTACCAAATGCATATCCGAGTGACGAAACTGGCTGGCTGCTGGATACTCGTATTTTCTCTGTATTTTGACTGCATTGTAAATAAACCGTATTTGACATTAACGTAATTTCGCAGAAATGTTGATCCAAAAGTGCCAAAAACTAGCACGGCAATGCTAGTTTACTACTGTAACTTATAAAGCAATGACATTGTGTTCATTTAAGCAGCACGTTCCAAAAGTGGTTGATTTAAACAGCAGCATTAATCCATTATTCTGTATGTTCACTATATAAAACCAAGGCATGATAATAAAAAAAATATTAGAGCAGCACACGATAATCAGCTATTAGTTTTAAATTTAGCACTATTTAGGGAAGACGAAATTTACTTCCATTTACATTTTCTGGAATGTACAGTGTCAATTATTATACCTACAATTTGCATTTGTTATCGAACTTGAATCAGTTACAGTTCCACCTTAGAATTACAGTGTCATTCAGTAATCCTGAATAATGGCCACCGTCTTTAAGAAACCGTATGAACACGTCAGACTTTTCATACATATGGGCTATGAATGACAACGGACGAACACGAAAGAGAAAGATAAAAAATACACTAAACACTGAACAATGTATTCATTTTATTCAGATAATACTGTTGTTGCAAAAAAAAATAATTCATTTTATTTTAATGGTACATTCTGAAAACAAACTTTGGCGAATACGGGACCAAAGGACGAAAAACGACCGTCGAGGTACTTTGTGGCGTGCAGCCGAGCTAGAAAGCCAGCTGTAAATAACGGTCCATGCCGTAGATTATATACATTATCGAAATCAATGCGGTTTGAGTCACCCGTGATTCTGTTCATGAAATTAAAATTATTAAATTATTTAAAAACTTTTATTTTCCGCAATATCGGTTATACATGGTTAAAGACGGTTAAACAACAACAACAACAAATAATAATAATTACTATTATTACATGCATACCTGTGTTAACAATAGTTTCCATTTGTAATAGAGAGAATGGTGTAAATTTATGTCATGTTTTATTCTATTATGTGTTTTGCATGGAGAAATTAAGAGAAATTAGAGAACACTGAAAATAAGACATAGTATCTGATATATGCAAAAACACGCACAAAGCCCTAATATTAATTTATTTTACAGCATATTTAACAGAAGTAAAATCACAAATAGCGAGCTATTGCTTTTAATTTTTATTTCTCTTTTTTTTCTAAGACGAACTTAAAACATTAGCGATCATCCAAAATATTCGTTTCGATATTATACAAAAAATATTAGCCTTACAGATCAATTTTCACAGAACAGATTATCTAGCAAAATGCTCACCATTTCAATTACATTTTAAACAGTTCATAAAACTTATAGTAAATTTCAGAATTTACTTAAAAATACAATCCATCATTTTTAATTAAAATCTAAAAGTTTAAAGCGCGCGTTAAAATAAAAATGAATTAAAATGGTTCAGAACTTAAAAGACATTCGTGTAGCTTACATGTAATACAGTATGTATGATATAGACAAAGACGTCTACAATGTATAATTCGTATGCTACAAATACAAATTATGATTAACAGACATTTAATTACATGATACTGTGCAGTTTTCCTTATTTACAGGAATTGAAAATACATTTTATAAAAACAACCAAAAAAACGACTAGGGTGAAAGCGCCAGGATTTTAATCGCGCGCTGAAATTGAAAACAGGGACGCGCGCAGGTGCGCTACCATAAGACACTAACTTATAATGAAATTCAACGGTAAAGCTGCGGTTTGTTAATATTACAAAAACGATCTCGTACGTTAATGGATTTCCTAGTCAAATCTTCCCAATAGTGCGCCGAGGCACCGCTAAGCAAATGCGGCTGGTTGGTAATAACGCTGAGCTGTCAGCTCTAAATCCAGATGCCGCAGGTTAGTCTTAATGGGGAAGAATTAAATATCAGTGGCGGCTGTGCGACGCCCTGTTTTATATCTATCTACATTTTCGGTCTCCTCACTATCTTCTGACGATGATTCGCGGCCAGCTTTAAACGCTGCCTTTTCATGGCGCTTACACGATGCGCCTTTTCGGCGGCCAGCTCGGCTCCTCCGGCCAGGCACTACTGTGACATTCTGGTGCGGCAGATAAGCAGCGCAGGTACCTCATGCAACAAGCCGACGCATCTGAAAGGCATGTATAACAGGCAAGGGGGTGCGGCCAAGGGGACCGCAGGAAAAGCGCGGAGGAAGAGGTCCACCCTCAGGAAAACAAAAGTTTGAGGTAGATCATAGAATCGGGGCAAACTCTGTTATGGGACTGCAGGAGGAAGCATCTTCTTACGTGGATCTTTACGACTTCGTTTAGGATTCCAGGCATCTTCCTTCAGAGGTCCTGGCATGTCTTTTCCATGTCTTACCATCGACCATAGGTACCATGTATTGGAAAGGCGAACAAATACTTGTATGCAGTAAAGGGGAGGATAAAGGAAATGGGTTAAAGTCAATTTCGAGTGACACGGTAAGTGCCATCAGCTCGCGCTATGGACCTTACTGGTAACGGGAAAATACCGAATAAAACCGGAATGCTGTGTGAGAGTAGCGTAGCCACTCGCTAATCAGAAGTGTCATTCCAAATAAAATCTTGCTTTTTTTTTTTTATTATTCCCCAGGGGAAAATCGCGCTGGATTGCATGACATTTTAAGGAGGTGTGAACGGGAAGCCCGAGGCGGTGTTTGCTGAGCATTATGCCGGGACAGTCACACTTTACGCGCACATAACTCTGCAAAGGGTGAATCCCTTTCTTTCAAAATTCAGTCATCTGTTGTGGTTGGCTGGTTTGTGTGTGTATGTGTGGTTTCCTCCCCCCCACCTTTAATCCTGCTTTCATACTACTCCTCTCACTCTTCACGGGCAGGAACACCAGGCCTTTTAAATCCCCTAATTAGCACTAGAGCGCTTTAATAAGGCACTTAACCTTTCGCGCGCCCCCTGTTCACATGCGTTCTGCGTCGAGCTTAATTGCTGTGATTAAACGAATCGATTCGCTTCTCCCAGACTTGAAACTTTTGATTGACAGCAGAAATTGATATTTTGGCGAGTAAAACGTTTGGCTGAGACGTTCCAGGTACCGTGAGCTTATCTTAGTCTAAGGCAATAATAGCGTGGGGCTAAGCGGCGTGTTTTTTGTAAGCAGGGGCTTTCTAAATGACATCTTAATCATCGTCGGGGTTGTCATGGTGAAAAGGTAAGTGGATATTTATGGGCTGCCAGGAGGTTAAAAGCGCCTCCGGTGCCGGCTCCCGCTCCGCCGCCCGCTCACGCTCCTGTCCTCTTCTCCCCCCCACCCCCTCCCCAAGTTTATCGCTATGGCTGAAGATTGCGAAGGGGCAGCGACTGGCTCTTTTGGAAGATGTAGGAGAAGCAGAGGAGATGCTGAACAGGTAGAATTGCTTTTGTTTTTATTCAGTAGCCGGCTGAAGTCGTTCAGACGCGCATCAGAGCGGCTCTGACTCGTGTTTTCTGCCTTGCTGGGAACCGGCTGGTGCGTTTCTCACCTCGGCGTTCTGTTTGCATGTCAGGCCTCCACAAATGCTTGGCATGTTTCATTTCCCCCCCAGCTGCATGATTTCGGGCGTTTTTAGATTGACCTGTGCCTCGCATCTGCTCCCCAGAGCACGGCTGAGGAGTTCTTTGAAGAGGACTCCTGCTCCCTGTCGTCCTCCCTGTCGCCGTCCACGTCGCCGCACAGTATGGCCGCGGCCGCCCTGGACGGCAGAGCGGTGTGCACCAGCTGCGGCTTGGACATTGTGGATAAGTATCTGCTCAAGGTAACTTATCGCGCCCTTTTTCGTTTTCCATTAAGTATTGAAATGCGAATGCGGGTTTACCTGTCGGCGCTTTATCAGTTTCATTGGGAATTTCCGAAAGCGTTTGGGAGGCGTTTTCGCAACCTTCTCCAACAACACGCTTCTGCTCTTAATTTTTTTTTCTCGCTCAGGTTAACGACTTGTGCTGGCATGTGAGATGCCTCTCTTGCAGCGTCTGTCGCATTTCTCTGGGGCGACACGCCAGCTGCTACATTAAGGAGAAGGAGGTGTTTTGCAAACTTGACTACTTCAGGTAATTCGACTCAAATGAAAATTCCTAGGCATTTTTTTGTCTAATTTTAACGTGCCTGATTTCCATAAGCCCTTTTTCAGTTCAAATTTAGATATGATAGTCCAGTATTAGACCATGCCTTTAGCGCATCTAGCAGTGGTGGTGGGGCACCTGCTTATCTTAACTGCTGTGACCTGCACACTAGACCAGGAACTCAAACTAATCTGTGCCTATTCCTCGTTGAATCTGCTCTCCCGTCTTCTGCATGTTTGACTCACACACACACACACACACACACAAAACCAAAGGAGTTAATCGAAAGCCCCCCGATCTGAGTGTGGTCTTGGGTGTGGAGTCTCTCTCCTGCCAGCCAGTCACGCTACTCCCTGCTTTTTGGGAGTCCTCCCCCTTGCTGACAGTGACTCGTTGCTCGTATCGCTTTACAGAAGATACGGGACGCGGTGTGCCCGCTGCGGCCGGAACATCCACTCCACGGACTGGGTGCGCAGGGCCAAGGGCAACGTCTACCACCTGGCGTGCTTCGCCTGTTTCTCCTGCAAGCGGCAGCTCTCCACGGGGGAGGAGTTTGCCCTGGTAGAGGAGCGCGTCCTGTGCCGTGTGCACTACGACTGCATGCTGGACAATCTGAAGCGGGCTGTGGAGACCGGTGAGTTGCCGAACAGGCTGCGGAGAGCGTCTGCCCATCTGGACTCGTCCAGTAATGTCTGAACCTGGGTTCGCCGCACTGCGTTTCACACATGATATGTAAGACATAGGAAGACTAATGGCTGCCAGGAGTAGGGATATGTTCTGATGACTGGCTTTGACACGCTGCCCCCCTTCCCCTACAGGAAGTGGTATAAATGTAGATGGTGCAGTGCCGTCGGAGCAGGAAGTGAAACAGCCCAGGCCGGCTAAACGAGCCCGCACAAGCTTCAGTGCCGACCAGCTGCAGGTGAGGGGGGGCGTGGCCATCTGCCGAGAGCCTGTCTGTGAATGTTGCTGCTCTTGCTGGTGGGCTGTGCCAGCTGGTGCCCGGCTGTGCCATGACCCCACACTGCTCTGGTGCTTTCCAGGTGATGCAGACACAGTTTGCTCAGGACAACAACCCCGACGCGCAGACACTGCAGAAGCTGGCAGAGCGGACAGGCCTGAGCCGGCGCGTCATTCAGGTCGGGGTCGAGACCCATAATGAGTGCTGCCTTTGTCACCCCGCCATCATGATGGGAGGCGGCCGCTGGTTACGGCGTCTGTCTGTGTGGCTGGTCCTTACCTGGGCAGGGGTCTCCCTGCATTTTAAGTTCTTCATATGAAGATTGACTGACTGAGGATAAGGTTGCATCCCGCAGTGCTCCAGCTGACACTGGAATCCCCATTGGGGAGGGAGATGCGGTTCTCATGCCAGGAACAATTTTTCAGGGTTGTGGGTTTTTTTCTTTTTTTTCTGACTGCCTCACAGGCCGCCCCTCCCCCCCCACAGGTCTGGTTCCAGAACTGCCGCGCTCGTCACAAGAAGCATGTGAGCCCTGGCCACGCCTCCGCCGCCCCAGTGTCCTCTCTGCCGGCCCGCCTGTCTCCACCGCTGATGGACGAGCTGCATTTCTCCACCTTCGGCCCGGCGGACGGGCCCATGCTCACCGCACTGCATTCCTATGTGGATGGTAAGAGCGCCCCCACCTGAGAGTGGCTGACACTCGAATGCGTCAGACTTCCGTTGTGCACTGCAGGAGTTGGCTGGCTCCTGTGTAGCTTTATAAAAATGCCACAGAGTACTTTCTGTTCAGAGGACATCTTGAAGCCTTTGTGGCTGTCTTGGGTGGGAGGGTTGTGTGTGTTGTGGGGGTATTTGGTTCCCACAATGTGTGGGGGGTTTCATTTTTTTTTATTTTTAAAAAACCCTATTAAACCTGGTTTCCCCCCCCCCCCCCTTTCTCCTCCCCTCCTATCCCCACAAGTGGAAACTTTATAGAAAAAATTTATAGAAATCTGACTGATCACAAAGTGAAAATGCCAAAATTCTTAGGGTTTTTCTATGGAGTCCCCACAATGATGAATATGTACTTCACAGCTGCTGGCTCTCTCACTCTGCTCCCCCCCCTCCCCACAGTTCACTCTCCAGCGGTGGTATTTCAGCCCCTGCTGTCTCACTCCATGACACAACTTCCTGTTAGCCACGCCTGAGCTGCCTGGGTGGGAATCTGTGACCAGGGTCCACACAGGTCAGAACTGTCTGCAGCACAGCGAGACCTGCCACTCGAACCCAGGTGCAGAAGGAGGTGCCCCCCCCCTCACAGGAGGGGAAATAATTCAGTGTTAAACGAGGTTGTTGTACAACTTTTTTTTTTTTTTTTGAATATCTATTGGTGAGTAAATTCATGGTATTAACTTATTTTGTGTATGTGACAGAGCACTTTGTTTTAAAATAAAATGGTTGCTGAAGTGGACTTGCTGGTCTTGTCTCTTATGCCTTAATATGGGGTGGCTGGTCAGGGCCCTGAGTACCAGCAGCCTGTGTTTGTGTTCCCAGCATGTCCAAGATGAGAAAATCATGACTTAAATGTGAAGCTGCCCAAGACCATGGTTGTAGTTACTGGATTTTGTCGCCTTTCTCCAATTTGCACTGTTCTAGAATTGCATGGCTGTCAGCTGTGTGCTTCCCTCTCAAATGTGGCACTGATGTGCATTTTGATCCTGCATGTTCTGATGGCCCTAAAGCTGCCCTGGGTAACTTCCTCTGGTTTCTCCAAGCGTCCCTGCAGGACTTGACCATTCTGTCCTGAGGGCTTTCCTCAGGCGGCAGCTCCCGCGGGCAGAGCATGCAGCAGAGGGTGACCTGAGACATTAACTGCCAGATCCCTCTGTAGGCAGGTGTAGGGTACTACAGCTCATGTTTGTTGGCCATGTTTCAGAGGCTGGGGGTTTTTATTCTGCAAGTTGACCCCTCCCTCCCTCCCTCCCAATATCACTCAAGGAGGGAAAAACCCAGATATGAGCAGTTAAGCTGTGACTTTAATTATAGTTTATTTAAAAAATGTTTTCATTGACTGGCTTACAAAAACTTCCATTACAAAGACATTAAATACCCCTCCCCAAATTACAAAAACAAGTAATTAGAATTGTAAAAAAGGTAGCACTTGACTACAGCCCTGTTTTTATAAAAAAAAAAAAAAAAAAAAAATACCAAAAAATGGCTTTTACATCCTCAAACTTCTAAAAGGTTCTGTGCATCACGATCTCCTGGGCTAGGCACATTCACTAAGCTGCAGGTTTCCTGGCTGGGTGGCTATCCTGGGAGGTCAGGGAGTTTTATGCAGTGTTGCTGTAGGAAGCCAGTGGCTGGGTGGGGTGCAGTGGGGGCTGCAGGGGGTAACATGCTGCACTCATTGGCCAAAGGGTTTGTTTGGCATGTGGCTCATGAAAATACTGTCTCATGACACCAACTAGCCAGGGGGGGGTGAAATATGGAACTGGTGTCAGTCTGAGCGAACTCTGGGGGAGGGGGCACTCTTCACTAATCAGCCCTTGTACTAAATGCTAAAACATTACTGACAGCCAGAAGACATCACATTCTGGTAAACATGGGTTGGTGACTGCACACTGCCGCCACTAGGGGGTTCATTGTGGTCACATTTGAACTGATCATCCTCTAACCTGTAAGAATCATCCATTGGTGCCCTGTAGAGTAGAAATGTTTGCTGGGGCTGGCAGTCAGATCCGAACAGGCTGAGCTTCATACCTCCACATTGGTCCTGATAGTGTCAGGCTCGCAGGACGGACCCCAAGGGACAGGCAGACGACCGACCATCCGTCACACCAATGACGACCCATTTCATTATGGGAGGTGAAGCAGCAGTGAGCAGGAGGAGGAGATGCGGTGTCGGAGGAAAGCCAAGTCGTCAGCTCCCCAGTCGGTAAGGAGTGAGAGGAGCAGTCTACCTCCTGCATGAGGGCTCATGTTTGGTTGGGCCTCGCCTGCTCGTAGTTCACTGCCTGTCTGGCCCCTGGAAGAGCACAGGAAACCCAGCCAGGGTCTGTTAAAGCATGCAAGGGTGACGCAGCTCCTGGGAGAGGTCTGTCCCTGCTGCTGGGGGGAGCTCATCCCCGTGCCTTCTTGGGGCTCTGCTCGCTTTTTCCCAGAATCCTGTGCAAGCTGGGTGACATCAGGAAGGGCTTGGTGGGCGTCCCGTCGTTCCTCTCCAGATCCTCACCTTGAGGGGAGGGAGAGGAATGAGATAGTAGCTCTCAGGGCCTGTGTGGTGGGGGTGTGCAGAGGGGTGGCAGACTTACAGAAGCAGAGGAAGAGCGTGTCCACACACATGCCATAGACACTGAAGAAGCCGTGAGCGATGAGGTACGAGCCCAGGATCACAGTCTGCCAAAAACACACATCATTAGACCCAGCTCATGGTGGCCATGTGGCTCCGCCTCCATGGAAGGGGGCCACACAACAGCGGCTGAATTTCCCAGAATCCCTCCCGGCCCTGATTTGCTCACCAGCAGAGGCACCCAGTAGTAATTGAGTGGTGGCACCTCCCCATTGATGATGGGGATCTTGTGCGTGAAGAAGAAGAAAGCCAGGACACCTGCGGTGGGGAGACGCACGGCGATCAGCAGGTACAAGAATGCGTGTGCAAACCCTTTTACTACTTTTAGTGTTCAGATCAAGCTCTGTTCATGTAGTGAATGACCGTGGCTAGCAGGGGGTGTACCGATAAACACCACCACCGATTGGCACTCACCCACGCTGCCAGCGATGAGCACCTTCCCCAGGAACAGCAGGAAGTCTGTCACCTTATCCAGCACGGCCACCCTGCCAGCGGAACACAGCCCAGTGAGGGAGCACGCCATGCAAGCACTGTGCCAAACTCGGGCCGGGCCTGGCTCGGGTGGGTCTTACCTCACCACGTTCCTCATCAGCAGGAAGAAGGCCTCTCTGGCTGATGTGCAGAAGTTCTTCCCATATATAGCAATCTGCAAGACATGGTCCGAGCCAGGAAACTTTAAAACCTAGATATGGCACTGACCTGGTTGCTAGAGCCCCATAGCACCTTCTGTCCACCAGATGGCAGAGTGCCAGGGCCAGTAGCCACAGCTCACCATGATGTAGGCGTTTCGGTTCATGAACTTGATGATGCGCTCCAGGCACCAGAAGCAGCACTTGAGGCAGCAGAGCAGGAAGCGGGAGAACATGTTCTGAGCACCTGCAGAGAGGAGGGCAGTCAGCGGTACCACAGGCAGGGGAGCAAGGCGGT
The DNA here is from genome assembly GCA_019775915.2 of Cyphomyrus plagiostoma. Taxonomy (NCBI): domain Eukaryota; kingdom Metazoa; phylum Chordata; class Actinopteri; order Osteoglossiformes; family Mormyridae; genus Cyphomyrus; species Cyphomyrus plagiostoma. Next base: position 960,977 of record JABFEA020000046.1, read on the forward strand.
GCCCTGCTGTGGTCAGACGGGGCAGCTGAAGCCTCTCTGTGTTCCCCTAGTATCCCTGGCAGACTGGTGCCTCATATGTCACAGATAACAGAATCACAAAGACGCTGGGTCACCTTTCAGTTTGTGGTCCAAGTACTCGAGGACAATTCGGATGAGCTGGACCACGGCGAGGATCAGTGAGCCGAAGGCCAGGGATCCTGTGTGGTACCTGAGTGAGTCAAACGCACAGCAGTTACAGTGGTTCTAGGACTTAGGAGATGCCAAACAAACCTTCCAGCTGGCTGGACAGTAATTGTGAGCAAACGACAGTGAGTGCTTCTGCACTCACCCAAAATAGACAGCAGAGGGCAGTAGAGCACCTGCAAGATCCCTTTCTCGTAAGACTAAAACAAAGCACATGCGCACAGGCAGCATAGAGCGAGGAAATGCAGGCTGTGCTGGGTCTCTGCTCCGGGACGGAGGGGCTGTGAGATGCCAGTTAACGAAGCGAGGCGTTTCTCTAAAATGTAGCTGTATCCCGATAACGCAGAGTGCAACGCGGCTCACCGCACAGCTCTGCTGAACGCGGTGAACAGCGGACAGGGGGGGATATCCGCTGGCTTCTTCAGAGCCCAGTAGTAGGAAGCGAAGGCCCCGGCCAGCGTGCACTGGCCCAGTGCAATGCTGAAGTTGATCAGCCACAGGAAGACGAGCAGATTGCAGAGCTGCAGCACAAAGATGTAGCGATGGTAGAGGTCCTCGCCGCCGTAGAAGGCAAAGGTGCACTGGGCGCCTGCACACACCCTGCTTACGTTGGTCTTGTTGAAGGTCTGAACGAGACACCCAAGAAAAGAGACATCTTAATCTTATGTAACGTAACCTCTAAGACATGATTAAACTATAAATTAAAATTTTAATTCTATTAATAGTCTAAACAAAGGCCGTTTTGAAGTCATGCCACACTTCTGGGCGTCTCTAAACCTCTCAAAGCTCTTTCAGTGTTTTTGTTTCAGTTGTGCGCGACCACTGAGCGCTCCACAGGAAACACTGACCAATCAGAACGCGGACGGCAGGAAGTAAGAGCGGCGCACCTCGGGGTTACAGGTCATGTTGGCGTACATGCAGTCTGGCTGTGAGGGCATCACTTTGTAGACAGCATCTCCCGAGGAGGCTAGGAAGCTGAGATGGGAGCCAGTTAAGGAAGCCAGTAGGCAGGCCAGGCTGCAGGATGTACTACGTCAAAGGGGATTGGAAAAGTGGAGCAGGTGAACACAACAATATGACAAACACCATCTAAAGGGGAACATTCACACATGGACCCTGGGGCCGCATTATTCTGTGAGCTGCCCCTCCTTTTAAAAACGCACGACATCACGGTTCGATTGTTCCGCTTTGGTTTTTGGTTTCATAAAAGTGAAGGAGCTTGCACCATCTGCTGGCCAACCAGTGTAAATACAAAAACCACGCTGCCACAATCCCCCACACGTTATGTAATAACTGGCATTTAAGTTTTTTTTTTTTCCTTTTTCACTATGGCAGCCCAGACACTTTCCTCAGCCTCACACAAAACAGTTTTTCAGCCACTTAATCATTTTCGACCAAATGTACTTGAGGCCCAGCGGAACAGATGGCCTGGCTGCTCCCCCGGGGGGGATACGGCTGTCCAGAGAGATGCCTGAAGCCAAACTGGCCAGGACCCCAAAAAACCTGTGCATAAACTGGCCAGGATGGATCACGGACACCTCACATGGTTATCCATATAAATAACAATGAGCTCTCACTGGTGGCGAGTCAACACAGCACAGCTGAAATCCCTGGGTGAAGGAGCACCCCTAGCCCCCCCGGCCCATGAAAGACGGTGGCGCTCCACACCACACAGCTGAGAGGATACACTGCTGTCACAGCCCAGTAGGAGGTGCAGATGGCCAGGAGCAGGAAGGTGACTACGGGGTAGAAGATGCTAGACTTGATGCAACCGATGGCCCTGGGCAGGAAGAACACAGTGGCACATGGTCAGTCATATCATCCCATACCCGTCGTCCGGGATACCACTGACGGCCCACAAAACACACTGGTTGGTGCTGCGCTTGAATCACTGCAGCAAAATAACCAAGTATACTATCCAGAGAGGTCTGAGCAGAAATGACACTCTGTAAACACAGAATAACACACTGCACCTCCAGGAGAGATCTCTAGGGGGTCACCGGCGGGCCACACTCACTTACTTGCTGCCCTCCTTGAGCAGTGCGATTGCGACTCGTACCCTGTTCCTCAGGAACACCAGTATCAGGATGATGGCAGCCTCGATGACAGACAGCGAGATCACTGCAAGCACAACGGAGTGTGTCAGCCAGGTGGGGGCGCTCTCACGACAACGCGCGCACGCCAGGCGGCGCCTTGGTTGCCGTTACATACGCAAGGGTCGTGACGTCACTGCTCTGCACGGCCCTGTTACGGACGTCATGCGAGCGGCTGGCTGGCGCACGGATGCTAATGCATGTAGATGTGAGAATGTGTGGCAGTGGTGAGTCATGCTGGTGCTCTAAGGAGCCACATCCCCACTTTCAGCCGTAAGGAGCACGATTTGGAGACTCATAGCAAAGCCCTTGTATCAAATGCTGATTTTTTTCTCGTGGGATTTCTGAATCAATGACTAAGGGTCGCTGCCCAGGAGCTGACAGGTCAGGCTGGCGGGGGACCTGTCCAGTGACGGTCACCGGGATGACTCTTGGTGACAGACAGATTAACTTACTGAAGAGCAGCCAGGTCTGGCTGAGCTGCAGGTAGATATGCAGCTCGGTCTGGAAGCCGATGTCCGAGATGGTGACGTCACTGCTTGGCTTCACCCTCAGCGTGACGAACTCCCAGTAACAGTGCCAGATACCTGATCAGGAAAGGGGGGGGGGAATCAGAGACACAATGACACACATGCAGAAAGATGTGGGCTGACAGGTAGGCTGCACCCCAGGCTCTCCTCTAGAATGAACCTCACGGTCCCACACACACTGACCATATCCCACCACAGCGATGACCCCAAAGATGGTGAACCAGAAGAGGAAGCCAGCAGTGAACCTCAGGAGAAGGATGAAGGTCAGGCTGATCAGCATGGCCACCACCAAGCCACTGTGAACACACGTGGTGAGAATGCCAGGTAACCATGGACACACACGTGTGCGGCAGCGAGAGCTCAGGGCAGCTCTGACGTCCGCATGTGAAGCAATGTTAATGAAAGCTTCTTTACAGCGGAGAAAGCAGCCCCCTCTGCTGGATGGCCTCCATCCATGTCACTGTTCATGTCTTCTGCTATATCATACCCAACATGCAAGCATTTAGGTCAAAAGGCTGCTGCCCCCTGCAGGCACCCACAGGCACTTACATCACAATCCAGTACCAGGAGTTGGCGAAATCCTCAAAGATTTTCATGCCGACTTCCTTGGCATGCAGAAGGCCAGTGATACCACTGTGGGTGACAGGGAAGCAAACTTTATAAGCCAGGGAGTGACTGGGAGAGTCACCAGAGAACATCATGAGCATGCTGGATGGAGGTCAGAGGGATGTGGGGGTCAGGGGGTGGAGCTTGGGGGATCAAAGGGGGTCAGAGCGATGAGGGGCAAAGGGGGTGGAGCGTGGGGGATCAAAGGGGTTCAGAGGGAAGTGGCGGTCAGGGGGTGGATCATCGTGTAATCG
>JABFEA020000046.1:965775-978845 GCA_019775915.2 Cyphomyrus plagiostoma
GCCCGTCCCCCTCCCGCCCCCCCCCCCCCCCCCCCCCCCCCCCCCGCCCCCCCCCCCCCCCCCCCGCCCCGCCATCACTGGCTGCTCTTTCCGGTTCTCCCATGCCAGACTGCATCCTGCTGAGTCAGCCACCCGCCCTCCGCTGACGCCAATGACGACAGCACCAGCCACGGCCCCCGCCCCCCATACCCCAGTCATCCTGTCACCTTGTCACCTCCCACGCCCCCACCCCATGCTCCCCCATCACCCTGTCACCTCCCACGCCCCTGGCCTGGGAATATTTTCAGCAGTTTTTGAATTTGGTTGCGATAAAGTGACATCAGGAAACAGCTGCAGTGCGATAAGGCCCTACATCTCTGCCAGGATGGCGAGGGGCGACTGCCTGCCAAAGGGGCAAGAGGGGCAAGACGCTGGCTCACTGAGGAGTGCAGCTGCCTGCCCTCAAATCCACAGCCGGTCAACACAACCTCCTAGGGTACCATCTTATGAGGGGGTGAGCTGGGGGGGGGGGGTTTCCCCGGGGGGTAGGCAGGAGAATTTTAGCTGCAATTTAGTATTTACTTAATTGAACTGAAATCAGGTGGTTACAAGCACAGCAGGGACACAGCAAGGGCCTTGATGAGAGACGTGCTTCCGGGGTGTTTTGGCAAACAACAGAAACCTATAACGATTGGGAATGTCGCACAGACGATGCTTAATCCACATGTCACATGTCACAGCATCGGCTGTGGAGAAGCAACACTTGGTGACGGAGACCAGTGCCCGGCACGGGCAGCGTACCTTGTGCGGGTTGTCAAAGCCAGGCTTGCAGAACTGTCTGTAATACTCCCAGAGGCTCCTGTTAGACCGGTAGTGGTACTGCATCTCCGAGTAGGTGGCGAACCTGTCTGGGCATCTGGGTACGCAGAGCTGCAGATGGGGGGCATGATGAGGTGGGGTGGGGTGGGCAGGGCCCGTGGCGTTACCAGCCAATCCAGCGACAGCCTCACCTGAGTCGTTGGGCACTGCAGGTTCATCAGGACAGCCGGACTGGCGCATTTGAGGATGTTGAAATAAAACAGTATGGCTTTCTTTCTGTAAGGCAGAGAAAAAGCAGTCAGTCGGCTGCAGCGACTGGCGTAGCACAGCACTTAGCTGCATACTCACAATATCCTGTTTTATCGATAGGTGGCAGTAAAGAGCAGAACACAGCCAATACATTTTATTCATTCTGTTACTTTTAGCTAAAGAATCTTACATTAGGGAGAAGGGTTACACTTTATGTTCCCTCCATGAGGTTTGAACCTACAACCTTTGCATTATTTGCACAGTGCGTTACTTGTTCAGCTACTTTGTTCATTGAGGGAAACAAGAAGATGAGGATGCTGTCATTTGAGCCCCGTTTTCTTGCAAAAAATCTGCTTCTCTAGAATTTTAAGATGTTACTGTTGTGCTCTGGTGGAACACAGAGTGCCATTTCCGCACTCACAGAAAAGCAGCTGCATTGTGGGAAAGTGATCACCTTGCCATTTCCACGCTCAAAGGAAAGAAGCAGCCTTGCTGGTTTTGCATTCACCATAAAACGACCACCTTGCTGTTTCTGCACTCACAGGAAAGTTGCCGCCTTGCCATTTCCACGCTCACAGGAAAACGGTTGCCTTGCCATTTCCACGCTCACAGGAAAGCCGTCACCTTGCCGTTTTCACATTCACCATAAAACAACTACCCTGCAGTTTCTGCACTCACAGGAACGTGGCTGACTTGCTGTTTCCGCATTCACAGATAAACAGCCGCCTTGCCATTTCCACACTCGCAGGAATACGGCCGCCTTGCCGTTTCTTCACTCACAGGAAACTGGTCACCTTGCCATTTCGGCAGTCACAGGAACATGGTCGCCATACGATTTTGGGATTCACAGGAAAGCAGCCACCTAACTGTTTCTGCACGCACAGGAACACGGCTGCCTTGCCGTTTTCCACACTCACAAGAAATTGCCTGTCTTGCCATTCCTGCAGTTACAGGATTACAACACTCAGAACCGTGAGCAGGACCAGCCACGGGGGTCACGGCACGGGTCAACCCTTTACTCTAGTGGATCCTGGTACGGTCGTCCTGCTCAGTCCATGGAGGGAGAGTGTGAAGCTTGTCGAGCTGACAGATGCTGCCCTTTGGCTGTATTGATTCCGACAGCCATGTCCAAAGCGCGGCCTGTCTGTCTGACTGGCATGCTGATGCTAAATGTCAATTCTGACTCCGGCATTGATTGTTATTCCAAAGTCAGGACTGCATTCCCAATCAGGATATTCGCCACTCAGACAGAATAATCTTTACTATAGTAAATATGGGAGTCCAGGTGCAGGTGCAGGTGGGGACAGAGTCCTAGACACACAGCCCATGATATTAAATGGAGCGTGCTCCTATATGAATCGAAATTAGCACTCTTACATGGAGGCTCAGCTCTGGAAAGCTGAAGGAGCGCCCTCAGGAGATGGAATGCCATTTACAAAAGCGGCTCACAAACGTGTTAATGAGGCATCGGGCACTCGCTGAGATTAGAACAGGATCTCGCAACAAGAGCACAATTAGTGTAGAAGACAGAGCAGCTGCTTTCCATCGTCACAGATCCGACAGCGCAGCGACTGCAGGCTGGCGGAGGCTCATGCTTCATGGACACGTGTGCCTCTGTGATGGTATCAGGGTGTGGGGCCGTGCTGGAACATCCACAGGAACAGATCTGTGTGCCGTTGCCTAGCAGCGGCCAGCATCCCACGCCCGTTCCCTGATTGGCAGCGGTCCTGTCCTGGCACTGATGATAAAGCCCGTGAGCGGAGCACCCCACTGACGCTGCTGTTCAGTCCTCATCTGCTCCTACTGCTCCAGACTCCTCAGTCATGGACTTTAGCTGCTCAGGGAATGAATCAGCGCCGAGCTGTTCTGGTATTTCTGTGCTTAAGGGAACAGTAACACAAGTCCAATTCATAAACCAGGATGGGGCATCCATCACTAAAATGGGATTCCACTTAAGATAATTATCCTGGATGGGAATAGTGTGTAGTGTGTGTGTGTGTGTGTGTGTGTGTGTGTGTGTGTGTGTGTGCATGTGCGTGTGCGTGTGCTTGTGCGTGAATGTGTGTGTGATTGTGGGTCAGATATATGTTAGATTGTGGGGACTGAATGTCCTGGCAATGTGATAAAAACCTGTTATTTTGACATTGTGGGGACCATTTTTTAGCTCCTACAAAAGGAAATTCGATTTTATAACAGAAAAATCTGTGACTACAATAAAAACTAAAATGTCTGGTTACTTATGGTTAAGGTTAGGGCTGGGTAGGGGTTAAGATTGTCATGTTGGGATTTAGAGTTTTCCCCATAGAAATGAATGGAGAGTCCCCACAACGATATGATTACAAACATGAAACGTGTTTGTGTGTGTGTTCGTGTGTGTGTGTGTGTATTTGTGCGTGTATGTGCAGCGAGGACACGACTGCTCTAAATTCAACCTGCACAACACATCTTTATTTTTTTTTTTAAAAAGGAGCATCCATCTTGACAGCTGGAACATGTCATTGTCCCATAGGGTTAAACACCAGTTTGATTTTCTACTTTAGCATGAATATTACCACTTCCTGTGAATGTGTTGAATTCACTGATTGCCATTTTTAAAAAGCTGGACAGAGAACTGGATTTAGCTGAAGAGCTAAGAGATATCCTGGAAGAAACCGCAGCATAATGTGAAGTACAACTCGACACTATGTCCTGAGGAAGCTTCTGGCTGAAACTTAGCAACTCTTTGGGTGATACCATGTCGATCTTCTGGTGAGATCTGAAGGTAGAGAGCAGAGCTTCTTTGAAATGGCCCCTCAGCCCAGAGCCCCTAGCGATTACCTTACATCAGCCACCCCCTCAATAACCTCAGGCCATCCTCACCAGCTCGATGCAGAAGCAGCGTAGAAGCAGAGATTCCAGCTTCATATTGAAACCCACTTGAATACAGCTGAAGCGCATTCTATGGAAATACGGCAACGATGCTGCAGGAAATGACTGGCCTTTGCTGTCAGGCTCTGAGGAGGCCGTGCTTAAGCCCACAGCACGAGGCAGAGCTGGCCAAGCGCGCTGTGATCGTGCAGCCCTCCTGGCGCGATGGCCAGGGGAGAGGAGAGGACGTGGCGATAGAAGCAGCAGGGATACTCACGCATTGCTGGTGCCCTTCTGTCCGCAGAACTGGCCATAGCTGTCCGTGGGGTACACAACCTTCCTCGGGTCCCCATGGATCCAGGCTGCGGGAGGGTGGGGGAGCAGGTAAAGCAGAGGGTTTAATTAGATTTCCCACTCAGCATGAGCTTATTGATCCAGCAGTGTACACTGCCGTGATGGGGGGGTCCCATTACAAAGCAGAGCACACTTAATGATTGTATCTCAGCCTATAGTGCCATTGCTGTCTATGTATGTCTATATGTGTATCTGTGAGTGTGTCTGTGTGGCTGTCTATTTGTCTTTGTGTGTGTCTGTTTGTGTCTGTCTGTTTGTCTGTGTGTATCTGTGTCTGTCTGTGTGTCTGTATCTGTGTGTCTATCTGTGTGTGTGTGTCTTTCTGATTGTGTCTGTGTGTATCTGATTGTCTGTCTGTGAGTGTGTCTCTGTGTCTATCTGTGTGTGTCTGTATGTCTTTCTGATTGTCTGTGTGTGTCTGTTTGTGTCTGTCTGTCTGTGTGTATCTGTGTGTCTGTTTGTGTGAGTCTGTCTGTCTGTGTTAGTGTGTCTCTGTCTATCTTTCTGATTGTCTGTGTGTGTGTCTGTGTGTATATCTGGATGTCTGTCTATTTGTCTGTGTGTGTGTATCTGTGTCTGTCTGCATCAGTGTGTCTGTCCGTTTGTGTGAATGTGTCTGTCTGTGTAAGTGTGTCTGTGTGTCTTTTTGATTATCTGTATGTCTATCTGTGTGTGTGTGTCTTTCTGATTGTGTCTGTGTGTATCTGATTGTCTGTCTGTGAGTGTGTCTCTGTGTCTATCTGTGTGTGTCTGTATGTCTTTCTGATTGTCTGTGTGTGTCTGTTTGTGTCTGTCTGTCTGTGTGTATCTGTGTCTGTCTGTGTGTCTGTATCTGTGTGTCTGTTTGTGTGAGTCTGTCTGTCTGTGTGAGTGTGTCTCTGTCTATCTTTCTGATTGTCTGTGTGTGTGTCTGTGTGTATATCTGGATGTCTGTCTATTTGTCTGTGTGTGTATCTGTGTCTGTCTGCATCAGTGTGTCTGTCTGTTTGTGTGAATGTGTCTGTCTGTGTAAGTGTGTCTGTGTGTCGTTCTGATTATCTGTGTGTCTGTCTGTGTGTCTTTATGATTGTCTGTGTGTGTGTCTATCTGTGTATGTGTGTCTTTCTGATTGTCTGTGTGTGTGTATCTGTGTGTGTCTCTGTGTCTTTATGATTGTCTGTGTGTGTCTGTGTGTCTTTCTGATTGTCTGTGTGTGCGTGGATCCATTACAGTATCCTTTGCGCTTCTCACACCATCCGGCAAACAAACTTAAGAGCTTGAGCAGCTTGAGTCTAAGCTGTGGACAGCAGTACCAGGGAAGGTCAGGATGACAGGCGCCTTCTCAAGGCTGGCAGTCCCCCCCCCCCCGCCCCCCCGGATGATCCTGTGGGGGATGGGGGGCAGGAATCACATCACCATTGCTCACAGACGCATACTGCCTGACTGTGAGACAGGCTCCCATCTGGGCTGACGTGAGGTTGGCGGGCCTGGGCCCAGCACAGCACCAGCAGAGTGTCAGTTCCATCCCCCAGGGATACACTCAGAATGGAGTGGGGAGGGGGGGTTGAGCTATCAAACCCCACCCTCACATTCCCCAGACTATGAGTATTTTACCACTCACAGGCTGACTCAAAAAATCAGGAGTATCTAGGGGAGAGATGCTGTACAGAAATATGGACATGGGAAATACAGATGGCCTGAGCCTGACAGCAGGAAGCACAGGGGGGCCTGAGTCTGACAGCAGGAAGCACGTGCATACCTAAACCTGACAGCAGGAAGCACGTGCATACCTAAACCTGACAGCAGGAAGCACGTGCATACCTAAACCTGACAGCAGGAAGCACAGGCAGGCGTGAACCAGACAGCAGGAAGTGCAGCAGGCCTGAGCCTGACAGAGGGAAATGCAGGCGGGCTTAAATTTGACAGCAGGAAGCAGAAGTGGGCCTGAGCCTGACAGTAGGAAGCACGTGCAGGTTCGAACCAGACTGCAGGAAGTACAGGCAGGCCTGAGCCTGACAGCGGGTAATGCAGGTGGGCCTGAGCTTGACAGCAGGAAGCACGTGTGCTCTCTTGCTATTCCTCTGTCATCCCTCCATTCATTCCTGCATGGTGGGGACCCCCCCAGCATTCCTACTCCACCATGCTACTTTTCCTATACTTTCCACTCCGTTGACAGAGTGACCGAGTGACACGCACATGTGTGCTTGGAGTATTTCGCAGTACTGGAAACAAATTCAGCTGAACAAAGGTTACCTTCACGAGCTGCCCTCAGGCCACATGCTGAGGGGCAGGCTGCTTCTGGCATAGCAAAACATTTATCTGTCTGAACACAGGGGAGGCCCTACTTTAGTAGTACTAGTAATATTACTAGTAATATAATCCCAAATAAAAGCAGTCAGACAATCAATCACTCCCCAGAAATAAAAAAACAATGCTAAAAATGGAACAAGACCTTTTGCAGTCTCCACTGGGCCATGGGATCTGTCAACCAGGTAGTCCTGCCTAGATCCCCGCCATTAAATGGACAGGCAGAACCATATCAACACTGCATATTCACCCGCAGCTCCTGAGCCTGCCTAGCAACGGGGCCGACTGCAAACCGGCTGAGCGCCATTCAGGATCAAGACATATGATTGGTTGGTCCTGCCTACACTAGTTTCTTGGTATGATTGGTAATCTCTCTGAACCAATAATTTTTCTTTCTGCCCTCAGAACATTTTGTGTTTATGAGTGTGTCCTATGAGTGTGCCCATGTGATGCGCATAGCTATGCATTGGGCCTGGCACTGTGGTGGGTGTGGCCATGCAATGGGCCTGGCACTGTGGTGGGTGTGGCCATGCTGTGGGTGTGGCCATGCGATGGGCCTGGCACTGTGGTGGGTGTGGCCATCCTGTGGGGGTGGCCATGTAATGTGCCTGGCACTGTGGTGGGTGTGGCCATGCTGTGAGGGTGGCCATGGGATGGGCCTGGCACTATGGTGGGTGTGGCCATGCTGTGGGGGTGGCCATGCGATGGGCCTGGCACTGTGGTGGGTGTGGCCATGCTGTGGGGGTGGCCATGTAATGTGCCTGGCACTGTGGTGGGTGTGGCCATGCTGTGGGGGTGGCCATGCGATGAGCCTGGCACTGTGGTGGGTGTGGCCATGCTGTGGGGGTGGCCTTCTGGTTGCCTTGTTCACTTTCCTTACATTAGATAAGGAACCCCAGAGCTGGTCTGGAATACATGCAGCTTGAAATGAAGTGGATTCATCTGCACTAACTAAAAGTTCCTAGTTAATCCATCTTTAAAAATGCTTCCAGTAAACGCTGAGCTTGCGGATGAAATCTGCATCCTTGTAAATGATACAAGGACCTGCACACCGTGCAGGCAGATCAGCGCTTTCTGACCGCTATCCTGAGACGTGTTTCTGTAACTTTTCCTTACAAACCCTTCCGACGAAAAGTGTCTTCACTGGGGCTGGGGGGGGTGACTCCGTTCCCATCTGAACTTCTAATAGTAGATCCTGAAGCACGGAGCTGCCACACATTGGATATGAGAGCGGGGGCAGCACAGGTTGATGCCCTCTACAGGACGCTCTGTACCCACAGTTTTGGGGATGATGTCATCCATGAGCTGATGTTTTGCCTAGCGCCAGGGTGCCGGGGGCTTTAATAGATGACATCACCGGGCGGCAATTAAAGTGATGGAGAGACCCAGCCCCCCTTATTGCATGGGAGGGGACAGCAAGGAGAGATTAGAATAGAAGGATGATGGAGGCCAGAGCATGAGTCAGCCTGCAGTTGTCAGACCCCTCTGCCCGGGTACTTGCCATCCGACCCCTCTGCCCGGGTACTTGCCGTCAGACCCCTCTGCCCGGGTACTTGCCGTCAGACCCCTCTGCCCGGGTACTTGCCGTCAGACCCCTCTGCCTGGGTACTTGCCGTCAGACCCCTCTGCCTGGGTACCTGCCATCAGGTCACTCTGCCTGGGTACCTGGCGCCCATGACCTGGGTGCCCTTTGGGTTCATGTCTCTCATGTGACTTTCCCTCCTCTCCCTGCGGGAAGTCTTTGGGGGGGGGTTCCCTTAAGGGGCATTAAGTGTTCTGCCTCCCTGGCTTGCAGACATTCGGTCAGAGAAGCTACCTACACCTCTCACTGCCTCACCCTCCCGTCGCCTGGCAGCCCTCCTGTTCTCTGATGTTCAGAGGCCTCAGTTTAAGCATTTTTATCTGGCGAATTCTCAAAAAATGTAATGTAAAGCCTGTCAGGAAGGCAGCAGGTCGTGGCCCCCAAAGTCCGTCTACCACTGGCGCTCAGAATTTCTGCCTTCAGCCCATGGTGTCAAGCCCTAGGGGGTGTATCCGAAATTGCATGCTTAGAGCTACTGAATTTCGTCAGAAGTCTAGTACTAACACATACTGCTTGCATACTATATTTAGTCGACTACATAACAAACAAGTATGTGATTTCAGATGCATCCGTGGAGTCTTTCAGGTGAATCTTGTGGGGACACTTCTTGCACCTGACATGTGGTGTTAGTGGTGTCACTCACTTCATCAAAATGCATGAAAATGACTGGTACTATGACCAGTAATGGGAAGACGAGGCCAGAGAAACTCCAAAAAGGTTACATTGCTAAAGAATAGGGAAGAGGGGTGGTGTCGTGCCTTAGTCGATGGCCACAATGCCTCACAACACCATTGTTGGGGTGCAAATCCCCTTCCCCTCTCTGTGTGCTGTCTGCATCTTCTACCACAGGTCCCTCCCATATCTCTGCCCTGTCCCTCCCATGTCCCTGCCCTGTCCCTGTCCCTGCCTTGTCCCTCCCGTGTCCCTGCCTTGTCCCTCCCGTGTCCCTGCCTTGTGTTTCCCATGTCCCCGCCCTGGGCCTCCTGTGTCCCTCCTGTGTCCCTCCCATGTCCCTGCCATGTACCTCGTGTGCCCCTGCCCTGTACCTCCCATGTCTGTGTTCTGTATCAGAAACCACCTGCTAGCTTCAATGTTTAGCCCCATTTTCTGCTAATGTCATAAATTTTGATGAATTCAGAGACTGTATGGGGACACTAGCCAAAGCACTAATTTATGTTGATGATGATGACTAGGATTTTTATTATTATTTTCTCTATTTCCTGTCTGTCTGTATTCAGTCTAAACTGGTTAATTAAATTATTACCCATAATTCCACTACAGATTGCTGTTTGAGCCTGACTCAGCCAATCAGCAGTCTGCTTTTTGTTTGGAATGTGTAAACAAAGATGCACCCAGAATAAGTGGCCCATTTAGACGGTGTTCTGAAAGGTGCCAGTTCCCAGGAGAGACGTGGGGGGGGGGGGTGTGAAAAGGCAGCATTGCCTGCAATAACGCCACGCGCTCGGGGACAGGGGAAGGTCTCTTTTTAAAGTGTGTTATGTCTGCAGTAATTGCATAAGCAACACTACCTTTCTGGAGAGAAATCTCGCCTCCCTCTCTCTCAAAATATATAAAAGAAGGAAATTTCAAAACCATTTTCACTTTTGTTCTTGTTCCATAATGAGAGATTGCGATCATGCTGCTAATAATCTGCAAAATAAAAGCCATTCATTTCAATCACAAACATCCAGTGGAAGCCTCATTTTAAACAGCAAATTGCTCTGCGGCAGAATCTTACGCCTGAAACAATTCAAAGGATCCACTTCCCAATCCGACCAGTTTGATCAGATTTCTCTGTATTGTGATTTTGTGCTGAGCGTCAGAAACAACAGAAACTGTTCCAAATATTCATACGAAAGTGGTATAATGAGTCACTATGCTGCCCCCGGAAGACAGCGGCCGTCACTGCGTTCCAGAGCTGCTGCTGCAACCCGCATCTTCCATGGCTGGCTGGCCCTCTGAGCTCTGCCCCCTCCGCATGCCCCCACCCTTCCGTCATCAGCTGACAGCCCAGCGGGCACCTTGCCTGGCCGGCAGGAGCAGAACTACAGGCCAAACCAGCCCAATAAAGCCCCCCGGGGCTGGGCTAGTCCTCAGCGAGCCGCGTCTCAGGCTGTTCTCTAACTCCCCAGCAGAGGCTGACAGCCGCTGCAATATGAATCGTCATAGAAAGGATATACTGTAACTCTCATAAATAGGCATTAAAGCCCCCAGTGCACCCAGCAGGGGTGTTTACTGCCACTCAGACCACGCATTTGCATGGTGCAAAAATGGACAGGTGCAAACACGTGCAAACCAACACACACAAATGGACATGTGCAAACACAGGCACAAATGGACATGCACTGCACCCGTTGCCCCTGTGCCAGCAGTCTGGAATGCTGTGCAGCATGATACAGTCATGCGTAGTGAAAGAAAGGGTTAAGCGTGGACTCACCGACGGTCCCCAGGGCGATGTACCCCAGGATGACGATGACAAAAATCACGCAGCACAGCACGTCGGTGCAGCTCCTGCGGGGGCAGAGGGGGAGGGGTGAGGCCATGCTGCGAGCTAAACACTGTGCCCAGCACCCAGCCGCAGGGGGCAATGAAGCCGGGAGGCTCAGCCTCGCCCCCCCCCCCCACAGGAATGACAGAGCGGAAAGACAAACGACACGCCAGGGAAGCGTGTCCGGAAATGCTGAAATGCAGCAGAGACAGTGAGGAGGCCCCTGTACACAGATATGTCTGAGGACGCGACTTGTGGCCGATCAGGTCACCGGCGGTGGGGAGGGCGGAGCGAGGAGTGATCAGGGCACTTGGGGTGGGGGTGAGAGGAGGATGCTGAAGAGCTGAGTGACAGAGGAGCCACTGGTCAGAGAGGAGAGGCGAGCAGGGCTAGGGAGCGGACAACACCTCCTCCGGTCATGAGCCCCATTCCTGCCCATGGACGTTGGTGTTTAAGGACGGCTGCTGCAGATGGATCTACTATATTGTGTTGGTGGGTTTTTTTTAATAATGACCTTCTCACTGTTCAATGGAATAGCCTATTTAAAAGCATTAACAAGAGTGTTTTTCACTGTTAACGCCGATCGAATGAGTCCAGTTAAAGGTCATCGGAGTAAAATCCCCCCAGCACCAAATATAGTGCACACGTGAGTCAGACCTCGCGTCTGATCCGTTTTCCTGTGATTGGAAGTGCAGGTGCAGAGCTGGATGGAAAGCTCAGTGACCAGCAGTGAGCCCAATCACCCTGCTACTCCTTACAGCTGACCTCCAAGTCAGAGTCAGACTATCTGCTAATCTCTGCCTTAATGAGTTCACGCTCACTCCCATGGGGAAGCACCTCAGGCAGCGGGTCTGCTGCTGTAATGAGCTGACGAGTCTTTGCTGGGACTCATCCTCTTTGATGGTCCCTCAGAGTCAGCCTGAGAAGGGTGATGAAGGCCAGACAAGAAGCTAATTATCCCGCCATGTCTTTTAAGGAGCTACAGGCAGGAGTGTTACATAAGCGAAGTTCAGCTATGCCGCCTGTTCTCGGGTCTGGGGAGCGACACATTCCCTCCTTTGATGCTGGAGACTTTTGTCCACCATCCATATGCCTGGAGAAGCATGTGCAGCTTTGGGGGTGGTTCTCCCATGGGAGAACGACAGCGCGTCGTCCTTCCGGAGTGGCACTTCAGCCCGTGGCTCTCAGTGAAGGGCGAGGCGGCCGCCGTGGGTAACAGAGCGCTCTGTACGTGAGAGATCTTTGATTTACTGACACACAAAAAAGTGAGTGTTGCACACGGCTGCCCCTCAGCTCATTGAGGGAACGGGGAAAGGAGAGAGAGAAGAACTCAGCAGAAACAAGCAGAAACTGTGCACCACAAGTCAGATGCATCGGTGTACATCTCAAGCCACGATGAAGCCCCTGTTTTTGCACAAATAAATGTATATTACAAAATAAATTAGCAACATGATTACCATTTGAATATTTGTGTACTCGCTGTAAACAGTAAAACATGCACATGGAGTGAAAATTAGTTTCTTAATTATGATTTGAAGCATTTCTTACATATCTGCATTTAGAGAAAGGGCCGCGGTGCGTGTGTGTGTGTGGGGGGGTGCTTTTGCACTTTTCTGCCCCTGGATTTTCACCCCGCTTCACTTGACACCCAACGGGAGGCCAGTACACTCAGTGCCCTGGGGGCATCAAGTCTGTTTGCAAGACCTGCAGGATAAATGATGTCAGACCAACGTCACCGCTAAAGCACCCTTGACCCCCTTGTTCTGTGTACAGATATGGTCACGCTGCACTCAACTGCAGGACATCAGCCTTTAAAAAACACAGAGAGTTGGTCTGAGCTGGAAGAGTTTCACGCTAAAGACCTGAACAGCCTCGCATTTGAAGGCCTGGTACTTTGAAGGCAGAACCTTCCGGGATGCTTTGCTATGGACAACAAAAAAGCATGTGGTTTGCTTCACACCTTCAAAGCTCATTAAACAATTCAGCACCTACCCGCCGTGTTTAGTATAACCTCCAGTGTTCAGTATAAGTGTTAAGAATACTTTATGGTGTTTCTTGACAACATAATGCTGTAGAGAGGAGAACAGAGTTTAGAGTTAGCAGAGGGATCCAAACCTTAAATTGATGATGCTGATTATGATGATGACTGCCTCACACTCTCTCCTGCTGTCTCGCTCTTCCCTGTCCCTGACATAGATAATTCTGGTGGGGGCAGTGATCTGGAGTACAGCCTTCTTACAGCTGGGCAGCCGATATCCAGCCAAGGCCAAAACACTGGCATCGCATCACTCACAAGAAAGCAAAGGGCGAATATGAAATTAAAGTCCGTTTTCTGCAAATCAGCCTTATTAGGATGAATGAGAATGTGTTCTGGATCTCATTTACTGTGCATCTACACTCACCTAAAGGATTATTAGGAACACCTGTTCAATTTCTCATTAATGCAATTATCTAATCAACCAATCA
>JABFEA020000046.1:985283-1000523 GCA_019775915.2 Cyphomyrus plagiostoma
TTAACACCTTTTACCAAAGCGTTTTTACTCAAATGTCATATGAAACCATCAAATTTAAGTGTCCTCCTCAATCAAATTGGTGCTCTGGTATTGTGCCCCCCCCCCCCCCCCATCTCTGGAAGCCCACTGGGCAGCAGCAGTGATATTCCCCAGTGTTCTCTGAGAGCGGTTTGGGGAGATGGGCCTGAAGCACCCTTCTAACCACATCTACAAGGTCTTTCTTTCAGATCAATGCAAACCCTGCATGTCTGCTGCAGAGGACCCTTTAATATGTACCTTCAGCAGACACATTAATAGCGGGAAACATCTTCATTATCCTGTCTCCTCTGCTACAGACAGTAGAAGCTTTGTCACGTGTGTGTGATTCAGGCAGACATCACTGAGGTGTCGTCTGCTCATAGTTCAAAAAAGATCCAAATCACAGGTGACGCCCCTCCCCCCCCCAGTTATCTCACATGCCTTCCTGTCCTCAGACTCCGGCAGCTCCAAGCCCACAGTCACTAAATTGAGCCCAACTCTTAAGCCAAGGCCTCCCACCCGGATCCATGCCCATGACTGAAGGTGGAGCAGACCTCTCTCTGAGCCAATCCGGCTCATTCTCCACTTTCCCTCCTCTGTCATTCTTATAACGAAAGGGACCTCCTGAATGAATAAATAACATGCTCTGCTCTAAGTCACTCGCCAGGCTCGGTGTGCGGTGAAGCAAGGTGACACACCCAGCCATTTATCCCCAAAGTGAAAAGCTTTGTGTCAACCTTATGGACAACGAGGCAAACTGGACATGAATATATGGACGCAACATGTGAAGGGATTACAATATATTCTGTAATACATTAATCCCCCCCCCAATTTACTGCTGTCTGGGTGAGGAATATTTGAGATCCCAGGTCAGAAAGACTTGCAGCATCTATTGAAGGCATTAACGGTGTCAGTTAATGAATGGTCAGCATGTCGTCTGCCCCAAATCTAATTTTCTCTCAGACACAATCGATATGAAGCCAGCGGAGCACATGTGGGTCAGTGGAATGCAGTACGGGATTTTAAAGTCAATCTTATTGACATACTCAGGCTGTCACGCATAAATACACACATACTGTAATAACAGATACAGTCATGTGAAAAATTATGACACCCTATTAATTGTTTAGTTCTTTATGAAGAAATATCAACACATCACTATTAAATTTATTAAATATTCTTTCAAATCATATGTGTAGATAAAGGTGATAACTGTATCACCTACGCAAAAAAGAACCAAATTCACTTATTTAACAGAAGAAATTAATTATGATGCCAATTTCCACTTAGGAAAAAGTTAGGACACCCTCACATCCATTATTATTTAAAATGCCTAGAGTTAGATTCAGGTGGCACCACGTCAGGTGAAAATGATTAGAACATTATTACAGAGCTTTTTAGTGGAGTCTGCCTTATTTATACCATAGACATTTAGTTTGATTGTTGAAAAGAGTGGGATCACCATAGTAAGAACAAAAGAGCTCCCGGAGGTCTTCAGAAAGAAGCATGTAGATGCTATAAGTCTGGGATGGATCTAAAAAGATCTCAAGACAGTTTTGAATCAGCCATTCCACTGTCTGGAGAATAATTTACAAGTGGAGAACATTCAAAACAATTGCCAGCATGGCCAGGGCAGGCTGTCCTAGCAAGTTCAGCCCAAGAGCAGACCCCAAGATGCTGAAATAAGTCTCCAAAAATCCTAAAATGTCATCACAGGTCATACAGCAAGCTCTTGCCACAGTTGATGTCAAGGTACATGCATCTACCATCAGAAAGAGACTGTGCAAGTTTGGTTTACATGGGAGCTGTGCAAGGAGGAAACCCTTGCTGTCAAAAAAGTACCAGCAACACTGAAGAGACCCACCTCGACAAAGACTGTGACATTTGGAACAATGTGCTTTGGACAGATGAATCTGAAATTGAATTATTTGGACATAGTAACAGAGAACAGATTGGTAGACATAGACATATTTTGAGCAAAAGAACTTCATGCCAGCTGTAAAGCCTGGGGGTGGAAATGTCATGGTTTGAGGCTGCTTTGCTGCAGCAGAACCTGGCCAGCTCACCATCATAGAATCTACTATGAATTCTTCATCATGTCAGAGGATGCTTGAGGACAATGTGAGATCATCTGTCCAGAAGTTGAAGCTGAAGTTGGGGTGGATCATGCAAATGACAATGACTCAAAACATTCCAGTAAATCTACCAAGGAATGGCTTACAAGAAAGAGTTATGGAATAGTCAAAGCCCGGATCTGAATCATATTGGGATGCTGTGGGGTAATTTGAAGATGCAAGACACCCTTCAAACATAACACAGCTTAAGGAATTCTGCATTGGAGAGTGGGGAAAACTTTCTGCCAGTCGATGTCAGAGATTGATAGATGGCTATAAGAAACGTCTCATTGAAGTTATTTAAGCTGAAGGGGGAAATACTAGCTATTAGGGCACAGGGTGTCCTAACTTTTTCCTCAGTAGGCATTGGCATCTTAGGTAATTTCTTTTGTGAAATAAGTGAATTTGTTTCTTGTTTTTTCATTGGTCATGCAATTAAATCACCTTTATCTACAAATATAATTTGAAACAAGATTCAATATTGACATGTTGATATTTCTTAATCAATTACTAAATATTTAATGGGTGTCCTAATTCTTTCACATAACTGTACATGCCCATTGTAAAAGGTTCTCATCTCATAGAGTACTGAAACAACATGGTACCTTCAGTTCTATAGCCGGGCAGGAGCACATTTCAAAACAGCACAACAGCACCTTCCTGAAAATGTAAGGTTCCAAAGCATGGAAAAGTTAGATAGGGCTCAGTGAAAATCCTCACTGTAAGAATGAGAGCCAAAGCAGTAAGATAATGCATACAGAACACGCCTCCTCTTCCTGTAGATTCTGACCTGACAGAACACGCCCCCCTCTTCCTGTAGATTCTGCCCTGACAGAACACGCCCCCTCTTCCAGTAGATTCTGACCTGACAGAATATGCCTCCTCTTCCTGTAGATTCTGCTCTTACAGAACACGCCCCCCTCTTCCTGTAGATTCTGCCCTGACAGAACACGCCCCCTCTTCCTGTAGATTCTGCCCTGACAGAACACGTCCCCTCTTCTGGTAGATTCCTTCCTGTAGCCTTCTTCACTAGTGAGAGACACAAACGCGTCTGACGGGAACATATTTCTTATTCAAAGACTTTACATAACACATACAATCCATATGGAAGGAGTCAGTTTAATGAGTATCACACTTAGGTCTGCCAGCCCAGCACCCCATCTATCGATTCCTTTTTTCACCAATGAAAAGGTTGCTGCTACATTAATCACCACCGATCCTGCACTTCAGAAAGGAACTTTCTTGTCTCGCCTAGGGAAAAAATAATCAACACTGAATCAATTAAAAAAGTAACTTTGGCACCCCTTAGAGTTCTAAAAGTAAGGAAAACTGACAGAAAACAGCATACATGTGTCAAAGTCCTCCTTGTCCATACCCAAATCCCCTGGTCTGTAAAAATAATAATAATAAAATAATAATAATAATAATAATAATAATAATAATAATAATAATAATAATAATAATAATAATATATAAATGTAGGTTGGGAGAAAACTTTAGGAGGTTAATGAGGTTATGCAAAAACGCAAAGATGGAGAACCAAGTTCTAGATATGTTATTTGATTTGGCAAGTCATACTGAATTGACCTGGTAAAAATGTCAACTGTAGGCTTGACAGTTCTGGAAAAACAGGCAGAAATGCAAAAGTTCTCACTGTAGCGCCCCCCATCTGGCAGACTGGGATGCCCTTACCAGGGTGAGGTCAGGGTGTGTAGACACATGGATCATCCAGATTAAGTTGAGATTTTCATTGGCTAATTATGGCCACCATTGTATGACTAATGACTGCCATACTATGAATCTGACCTCAGTCTTGGCCATAGTAGACATATACCAAATTGAACTTGGATAGGCCAAGCAATTCAGGAGAAATTGGAAGTAGGAGTTTGTAGCGCCCCCTATTGACTAAATGTGGGCCGCTTTGTATGGTGTCCCCAGAATGGAGCAGGGATTTTTAGTTTGTTTAAGGTAAGCTAAAGCAGGGAGAAGTTATAGCAGTCAGACTGAAACTAGCCAAATTTAGGTGGAGTTCGGGCATGGCAGATGCCTGTATGATACATAAATGTTAGACTTTTTTTTATAACAATTGATCAGCCCAGAGGACTGATTGGTTTGACACCACATTTAACGTCAGTTTAATTTGGTCAGATAGTGTAGGACTATAAGTAAATTATGCAAATTAGCAAAAAAACTAAGTAGGCAGAGCTTAATAGTTTCACTCTGAAAGTTGTAGGGAATATCTGCCTGTATCTGTAGTAAAAGAATGCAATTGTAGGACTAACAGGACAGGAGATATTAGCCGAAAAGTGACTGACTGACTTGGGTCTGAGTAGTGCATAGGAATTGACATCATCCTACCAAGTTTGGTCGGCCTCGGTCTTACGGTTTAGGCTGCATATTCAGTATAATAATAATAATAAATACCCCTAAGAAAAACAATAATGGTCCATAGCACTACGTGCTTTGGACCCTTAATTATTAATAACAAGAACTGAGGATAGTGTCTGACCAAGCCCATGTATGTGTGAGATGCCCTTAAGGGCCACACTGCCCATAGGGAGTGTCCAGATGCTCACCCCAGCCCCCAGGAGACCCTCTTCTTATTGTGTCCGGTAACCCCATGGTTTAGGGATGCTGTGACCTAATCCACGCACAGCCGCAGTGGCCGGCCACGCCGCTTCCTGAGGTGAAGGTGACAGCGAAGTTTTCATATTCTCCTTTCATAAGTGCAGATGGGGCAGATGATCCCAGGGCAGCATCATGAACACATCAGCGTGATTTAGTGAAGAGAGCTACAAAAGCCAAACTCCATACCTCACACAGCTGATGGGACACAGCAATGAAGCTTCAGCCTAGAATGGTCTGAGGCTAGGTGTTGCTGTCGTGTTGCTGTCTGTGTTGCTGAAGGTGATGTTGCTGTCTGTGTTACTGTCGGCGTTGCTGTCAGTGCCGCTGTTTGTGTCGTTGATATCTCTGTTGCTGTGGGTGTTGCTGTCAGTGCTGCTGTTGGTGTTTCTGTGGGTGTTGTTGCTGTCAGTGTTGGTGTTGTTGTCATTGTTGCTATTAGTGTTGCTGTCTGTATTGCTGTTGGTGTTGCTGTCATTGTTGCTATTGGTGTTGCTGTTGGTGATGTTGTTGCTGTTAGTGCTGTTGTTGGTGTTGTTGCCATTGTTGCTATTGATGTTGCTGTCTGTGTTGCTGTCTGTATTGCTGTAGATGTCGTTGTCGGTGTTGTTGTTGCTATCTGTGTTACTGTTGGGGTTGTTGTCAGTGCTGCTATTGGTATTGCTGTCTGTACTGCTGTTGGTGTTGCTGGGTATGTGTTTCTAGGGGAAACAGAAGCTGTGTATGTGCTGTCTGCTGGTTTGCAGAGCTCTGAAAGCGGACCTAGAGTGGCATGCCATCCTGTTCCTCAGAAGCCTGCATGAAGTCCACAGATCCTGTGCTTTTCTCTACATCATTGAGAAGGTTTGTGTGGAGTGTGAAGGAGGGGCATGGGGGACACCACAGCAGGGAAGTACAGGCAGTCTGCTCAAACCCAAACGATTTAGCTGCCTTCTACCTGCCCGATCACCTAGTTAGGTTGGCCTTGTGGGTAGACGGAAACAATGAGCCATCATGTATTAATGCCCAAGCCATGAAAACCTCCAGCATGATGATATGGCCCAGGATGGTGGTCATTTGAGCTACTCTTAACTGCTGGGTATAATGGCAGAGAAGCCAGTCAAAGAGGAACATAGTATAAAAACCACACCATGGATGCCCAATCAAGCATCTCTGATAGACATTGCTATGTCTCCAAAGGGGCGGTCAGACATTGGCCACACGGTGACACGCTGTCCCTCAGTAACGTGTGGATCTTGCATGCCTGCTAAATACAGCCTCCTTTGTCCCCCTCCAAAGTACCCGGAGCTGCTGCTTAAACCTTGGGCGAACGATGCGATTTGCAGCTTTGCTCCTCAAATAAAGCCGCAGTCAGCGCACCTGTTTGCACATCAGATCACTTACTTCAGAGAGGTGTCTGACAGCAAGCGGAAGGCCTGTCTGTTCTTACCGATACTTCAAAATCGACCCACAGCTCAGAATATGCCGCAGATGCTCTTTCCGTGAGCTCACACAAAGCCTGTGACAGTCTGCTGGTTTGGGAGCGTTTTTTCTGGATGATGGGATTGAGGTGCCTGTTGTTGTACACAGTGTCTCAAGCTTAGCCTGGGGCTAATCCCCCCGCACCCCCACCCCCCGATCTGAATAATGGCTCCATAGTAACAGGCTGCAGTCTGCTCTGCTCTTAATCCCAATTTAATTTGCACATATTTGCTTGATTGGCTTAGCATGCTGATTGAGGTCATTGTGATGTGGGTGTTGGAGATGGAGTGCATCTGTTGTGTCCTGATAGGCCCACTCAAGTCAGGGGTTCCGCCCATGTCCCTAGGCCCTGCCTATATCCTGAGGGCTCCACCCATGTCCTGGGGCTACTATAAAACTCGTGGCTGGAACGAGAAAGGCTCTGAGATCACAGTCAATCACCCAGATCAGCCTGCAGTTCTCCTTTAGGATTACACTCTGAAAATCTCCACCCCCCCAGTGTGAGTGTCACAGAAAGCTGGCTCACTCGTCCTGTTCACACTTCATCTCCGTATGTAGGTATTCTGTGAGGTTTGACTGCTTTCTGGTGAAAATAACCTGGGCAGAAAGCCCATCACATTGTTCTCAGCAGAGATCTACATGCAGGGTCTCGTCCAACAACCCAATATTTAGCAGCTACTGAGACTCGCACACTTATAGGTGTGAATACAGGCTGGAATACAAATCTTTAAAGATTGTGCTCCTAATATTCAGTTCAATGAGGCTTTGTGGTTAAATGAAATAATTATACTGCTTATGCTCTGCAAAAAAAAAAAAAAAAAAAAACCTTTTCTGCAAAATATTCACAACGTGTTCCAGTTCTGGGGCCCAAACATTAGTGCTGCACAGTGTACAATGACCTGCTGTATGCAGGATACGAATGGTGTGACTGTGGCACGCGGTCAGGAAGACGTACAGCCACACAGATGGGAATCCTCGGGATGGCCTTCTTAAAGACGCTAAAGGTTCCAGTGCTCCAAAAGTAGGTTAGGGTGAAGCTGCAGCTGGCTGCTGGATATGGCAGTTATTACAGATCTGCAGCATGACCATGGGCATTGCATGCACAACCCTAGGGGGTGGGGGGCCCACTCAGCACGTTCCTCAGAGCTCCTCACCCACCCCGCTGGAAAGCCATCATTGGATCTGCAAGGTCCAAGGGCCTCTGTAGATATCAACCAGGGATCACTGTCGGGTGTTAACATCAAGCATCTAACTATGCTTTCTGGGATCTGAAACTGCAGCCGCTGTCATGTTCTCCTTATGCTTTATTCTTCAGAAGAAAAACAAATCCTTCTGGTTTTCCCTGGGTCCTATTATCTCCAGAGGGTTTCATCAAAATTTGCCCAGAAGCCGTGAGAAAATCATGTGCGTTCGACTCTTTGGAACAGCCGAGAGGTGCAAGATCTAAGCATCCAAGATGAAGTTCCCCAGCGTCCACCAACAGCAGCAGATCCAAGCCTTCAGTGCTGAGGCCACTGGCCCCATCTGCTCCATCCTGCCTCTCCACCTCATAACCATGCTGGTTTGACTGTCTTGTTTACTGTGACTGGACCAACAGAGAGGCCCCACAGCACAGGCTGCAGCTACAGGACAGAACCTTCTGTGGGAGCCTGCAGTGCTCAGGTTGCCTCTGAGGGCTCCTCTTTCACAGCCACTTACGTCAGTGCTAGCGAAGCTCTTTGGTAATCACTGCCACTTTGGGACCCGGACCATTTCTCTGGGGGCTGCGTCTGCTGCT
This sequence comes from Cyphomyrus plagiostoma, assembly GCA_019775915.2. Taxonomy (NCBI): domain Eukaryota; kingdom Metazoa; phylum Chordata; class Actinopteri; order Osteoglossiformes; family Mormyridae; genus Cyphomyrus; species Cyphomyrus plagiostoma. The sequence continues at coordinate 993,279 of JABFEA020000046.1, forward strand.
AATGGCACATGAAATGGCTGTAGTGTAACACAGGGAGTACAGCCTGTGTGATCAAGGAGCCACTGTGGCTAGAGCACTGTCTGGTGGCACAGGCGAGATGATACACCCAGTTATGGCAGTAATTACCCCTTCCCTGCCTCAGCCTGAAATCAGAGGCCGAATGATTCCTCAGAGATGAACTCTGGGCATTAATGTTTCTATGTGGGCTTGCAAATGCTGTGCATTGACTCTCTCTGGGTGAGGCTGTGCACTGACTCTCATTGGCAAGGGCAGTGCACTGACTCTGACAAAGGTTGTGTAGTGACTCTCTGGCAGAGGCTGTGCACTGATTCTCTTTGACAAAAGCTATTTACCGACTCTCACTGGTGAAGGCTGCACACTGACTCTCATTGGCAAAGGCAGTGCACTGACTCTCTGACAAAATCTGCGTACTGACTTTCTCTGGCGGAGGCTGCACACTGACTCTCGTTGGCTACACAAAGCAAAGGCTGTGTATTCACTCCCATTGGCAAAGACAGTGCACTGACTATCTTTGGCAGAGGGACGGATTGTCTCCCATACTCGATGTCCAGACTTGGTGCACTAGACTCCCTCGATGACCTTCACAGGGAAATGCGGCTTGTCTAGGACCTTGATGGCCATTAATAATGTTTGGTGTCTAAATGAGCCAAAGTGTAATCACTGCTTATATTGACTGACTTTCCTCTCAAAGTGAGAAGCATCCCAAAGGAGGCGCTCTTACAGCCCCCACCATGTTCCTCTCTGGGTGGTATGTCTGATATGAAGCAGGATTTGATCTCCTCAGTATAAGGAAGCATAACTTCACGTCTGGGAGGCTGCAACAACTGCTGCACGGGTTGGGGCTTCAGGAGTCACAACTCTCTCCTTGAACGCTCCAGTCTTAAATCAAAGGCTTTGTCCTTCAATTCCTCTACATTCGTGACTCAGAAACATCAGAGGCTACCTTTGGTCTTTCTGCAGCTCAGAAGACCAGAAGCAGCAGGAACACAGCTGAACCTAGCATGTGAGACTGATCGGGATCTGACAACCATGTCAGATGGGTGGATCATCCCTGCAGGGCATGGAAGTATCACTGTCCTCGTAGTGATTTACTTGCTCCTTCAAAGTGATGTACTAGAACCCTCCAATACCTACTGCCCTTATAGCAATCTAATGGACCCATGACACTGGCATTATATACCTATCTTAGTGATCCACTGCCACCACTGTGTGGACTTTGAGCTGATTTAGAGACATGCTCCTGAATGACAAGCTGTCAGGCTCAGCACCTGTTTGTCCCAGTCTTTTCATGTTTTCTCGGCTGATGTTGCTGGCCATCCTGTCCTCTCCATTGTCAGTCTTTAGTGTGTTTCCCCTGCCCCCTAGATGACCACAGAGCTTAATGAGCTGAGCATTCAGCTATCTATAATGCTCTCAGTCATGTGCTCAAATCCAGCATCTGCTGTTGTCAATTTTTGTATTGATGTAGATATTGTTCCCTAGTGTTTCATTTGTATCAGTTTTTCTAGTTGCTTTATTTTGTGATTTGTATTCAGTTTTAGTTTCATGCTTTGTGCCCGTGGTTTTGTTTTACCTGTCTGTTATTCCCCCAGTGTTAGATTCTGTTTCCTGATTTTAGTTGTATTACTTTCACCTGTTGCCTGTTTTACCAGCCCTTGTTAATTGTTTTCACCTGTCCTGCATTCAATCTCTTGTTAGCCTTATGTATTTAAGTTCCTGATCCTGTTCTGTTCCTGATGGAATCGTCGTTGTTGATGGTGTTCTTGGTGTGATTTTGCTAGTTTTGATTCCCTGCCTGTTCCATGCGTAATTAGTTTTCCTTTTGTACATTATTTTGTTCTGTTAGTTGCTTTGTACCCCTTTTTAGATCTGACCCCTCACAGTCTGCTTTGTTTTGTAGTATTTCCTAGTGTTTTTTGTTTCGTTGTCCCTGTTGTGTTCCTGGAGTCATCAGTGGGTTGTCAACCTTCCTGTCTGCCTGCACCACTCCCTGTCCTCATGCCAGAAACTCCTGAGTCGATGACACAAGCAAAAAACTGTTCTGGGAGAAAATTCTGAAAGACACGGGTGAACCAACTTCTCAGACACTTAGCTCTACTGGGAAAGCTCAATGTGAGCCAAAACTCAAAGCTGGGGGGATTTTTACTGCCAGATCCCCTCTCTAATGCAGACCACACTCCAGCCTCACCCCCATGAGACCCAAGTCTGGAGAACCAAACTTACAGACCCCCCCCCCCAATTGGCTGCCCCTATCGAGCCTGCGATATCTCCAAGAAGGAGCAGGATCCTGTTCACAGCCAAAATACTACCAACATACACTCCCCAGCAGGAAGAAGGACCCCAGCAAAAGGCTTCAAACAGGCAAACAGACGTTCATTATCTTCTGCCAGTCTGCACACAGTACAGTGTCACCAATGCAATTAAGATATCTGAAGAGGGAAAATGAGTAGCTGGCCGGGCGCCGACCTGTAACGCGTCCCGCTCGGGGAAAGATGAGGCATCGCCAATCATTATTTTTATCGCTTGCAAAAATGCATTTTATAAGCAATTCATAACAAGGTCCTTTGAGGCTGGAAGGAGCAAATGAAGACTTCCTGTGGAAGGTCGATCAAATCAAGTCTGCCTATTAGTCTCTGTTAAAAGCTGCCGAATAAAGTAAATGATGATTAATTGGATGGGAAGCAATGTTAGATATTCCAGCGCTTTACAGAGGTCAGCCTACAGTTTTGAGATGTTCCCCATCTGAATCCAAAATCAACCATTAAAATTCAGCCCAGGATCAAAGATCCAGGCCTGAAATTTCAGGACACACTGTAGCCAGAGCTGACCAGCCAGAAGCATCACAAATCTGTTCCAGCTTACAAATTAAGAGGACTGGCTGGTTTTCATTTTGAATTCATTAGCCAGGATCGAGAGAGACTTTGCATGCATGGAGTCCCCAAATCGAAATGCAGAGCGACTTCCTGGCTGCAGAGCCCGTGCAGCATGCTAATGCAGTGGGAGAAACTCAGCCAATGGAAAAGTGAGAGCACTGCCCAGACACACGGCCGTGCTCATGACAGCTCCGGAAGAACGGGACAAAGGCAGAGCTCAGCCACTGCTTGCTCAGAAGGTCAGCTTAGTGCGTGGTGCAGAAGGCCTGGGTCTCAGCGAAGAGGCCACATAGAGCAGCACAGTAGGATGGGCTTCCATGAGAGTTAGGAAGCCTGAAAGTAGATCCCTACGCTGGCCAGAACAGCCTTTGGGCCTGTTTGTAGACCACATCCCTGGGATGAAAAGAAAGGCACATGCACACCACTGCAAACGTCGGGCCTCTGCTGCCAATGGCAGATCCATCGCCTGCACTGAGATCTCCATAAGGCAGCCTGTTCAGAGCAGAACAGCTGATTGTGTTACCCGGAAACAGAGCACTATCATATTCTGTTTGATGGCAAACAAACCTAAAGTCACATGCGGCTGAATTTTCAATCAGCAATATAAAGCTTCGTGTCTGAATCAGCAACAGCTCACCAAACTCTTAAATAAGCCACACTCACGACACTCTACCTCTTTTTTTACAGTGTGAATACATTTAATTTTTAGTTGGCTGGAATACATACCGCAAAACTATAGAATCAGATAAAAGGTCTAAGCTGTAGGACAAGCTGAAGTGTCCCATTCCGCATCCTGAACGATGCCTACGGACGGCCCAAGTGTCCCAGTGCCTGGGGCATTCAGTGTAGCTGGTCAGAGTAGCTCTGTTTAATAGAGATTGCTCCGTGAAATGCTCTGACAGTGTGCCATGTGGCAGTGCCAGGCTTTGGAATTTGGTGAATACGGCCTGAAAATTGCTGATGGCACCAATTTGAGAGATTTCTGAGCAATTTCTGCTGAAGCAGCAACACTGTGAAGTAATATTCAGAGGCTTCTGGACTGGGATTCTGATGGAACAAAGCGACTGGTACAGTGTTAAAAGCCACTGGATTTGATGTAAATAAGACATTCGACTCTCCTGTACACCTTTAGAAAAGACAAGGTACAATGCAGATCGGCTGTGGACTTCAGGAAATAAAGACTAACGGGAAAAGGAAACATACAGCTAGAAGAAAGTCTAGCAGCTTTTAACGGTGGTGTGTGAAGACATGGGATGGTTTTCTGTGATACAGACAGACGAATTCTGGACTGTCAGGCAGGACTGGAGCTGGGGCTGCGAAAGCCGAGGGCAGTGCAGTGGTTTGCTGCCGTGAAAGAGCAGCGAGAAGAAGCTGCCATGTGAATTTAACACCATGGGCTCACTGCAGATGATTATGCAACAGGCACAGCTACATCTGGCTCGATTCTCATTGAGAACACAAACATTTTTTTGGCATAAAAGCCTCAGGATGCTAGACAGGGAAGAGAACACCGTCTGCCAAGATGGGCTTCCTGGGAGGAGGTGACCGTCAGCCAAGATGGGCTTCCTGGGAGCAGGTGACCGTCAGCCGAGATGGGCTTCCTGGGAGGAGGTGACCGTCTGCCGAGATGGGTTTCCTGGGAGCAGGTGACCGTCTGCCGAGATGGGCTTCCTGGGAGCAGGTGACCGTCTGCCGAGATGGGCTTCCTGGGAGCAGGTGACCGTCAGCCGAGATGGGCTTCCTGGGAGGAGGCGACCGTCAGCCGAGATGGGCTTCCTGGGAGGAGGCGACCGTCTGCCGAGATGGGCTTCCTGGGAGGAGGCGACCGTCTGCCGAGATGGGCTTCCTGGGAGGAGGTGAGCGCCTGCCGAGATGGGCTTCCTGGGAAGAGGCGACCGCCTGCCGAGATGGGCTTCCTGGGAGGAGGCGACCGTCAGCCGAGATGGGCTTCCTGGGAGGAGGCGACCGTCAGCCGAGATGGGCTTCCTGGGAGCAGGCGACCGTCTGCCGAGATGGGCTTCCTAGGAGCAGGCGACCGTCTGCCGAGATTGGCTTCCTGGGAGGAGGTGACCGTCAGCCGAGATGGGCTTCCTGGGAGGAGGTGACCGTCAGCCGAGATGGGCTTCCTGGGAGGAGGTGACCGTCTGCCGAGATGGACTTCCTGGGAGGAGGTGACCGTCAGCCGAGATGGGCTTCCTGGGAGGAGGTGACTGTCTGCTGAGATGGGCTTCCTGGGAGCAGGCGACTGTCTGCCGAGATGGGCTTCCTGGGAGGAGGTGACTGCCTGCCGAGATGGGCTTCCTGGGAAGAGGTGACTGCCTGCTGAGATGGGCTTCCTGGGAGGAGGTGACCGTCAGTCAGCCTGGACCAAAACCTAATTATGTCCCTGAAATTACACCTAACCAATATTATGGATATTTGAAATGTACCACAGTGAAAGACAAAGAACCATTCAAAACACAAAAAGAAATATAAGAAACGTCATTCATCAAAGAACACCTCAGGCAGCAGCTACCCTGGTGCTCATTCTGATGTCCTCTCCATGCCCATCCTCATTGCCACCCAGGTGCTCATTCTGATGCCCTCTCCATGCCCATCCTCATTGCCATCATGGTGCCCATTCTGATGCCTTCTCCATGCCCATTCTCATTGCCACCCTGGTGCCCATTCTGATGCCCTCTCCATACTGGGTTCCCATCGAAGCAAAAAGCCAAAGCGGTCCCAGAAAAACTGAAGCCCTGGGCCCCATTGCCACCCTGCTGGATGAGGACCTTACACAAGAAGCCAAATTGATATGACGGCTTGGCCCAATGCAGAGATCAGCTCCCAGCCGCTTCCTGTTGGCACAGCAGCAGCTGCTCCGTCCAGCTGGCAAGCTGTTTGCTGTGCAGTTTGTACAGCAAGGCAGGAAATGCCATATGGGACGCGCTGATCACAGAGCTGTTCCCAGCCGTGGATCAGCGCTTCAGCTTAAGCAGGCCCTGCAGTTCCTCCCTCAGGGAGACCTTTAGAGCCGTCAGGTCCCTGACAGGTCAGCATCACACCCAGAGGGAGCGGTCTGCCCATGTGTAGAGAAACAGCCCAGACATAAGCCCTATGCAGCAAAGACGCTCGGAGCTCGGAGGCAGCAAGAGCAGAGCCCCCTTCTGGCAGGTGTCCAAATAGACCTCACCTCCTGGAGTCGTGACACCCTCATGGCTGAAAGGCGTTGCGTTTGCTCTAAATATCACCATTAAACACAGCAAGAAGTCAAAGCCTAATTTAGGGCCAGATGGCGGTTTAATTTCAGACACTTTCAGACAGAACTGTACACTTGGATACCGCTGTGCTCCTTAGCTGCTAAGACCTATGCTGGGTGTAAAGATGGACTCATGAGAGGGCTGCAGATCTCACCAGCCCCCTCTGCTGGTGGGAGGATCCCAGCTGTCCGTTTTTACTGCTCTGGTGTATTGATCAGCGCTCGGCACATACTGCCCTGCCTGGGGAGACCTGGAGAGCCTGGTTCTTAGCTGATCGTAGCCTGAGCTTCACGGTGCCAGCAGGTATGTAGCGTGCTGCAGCACATGCTGACTATGAGCAGTAGCCAGGCTGTGGGGATCTGCATCTCACCCAAATAAAATCACGCTAATCCTCCAGAGTGGAAAGCTTCCCATCTGTGAGGTGTTGCCGACATTCTCCAAGCCGCGTGCCGCCGTCCCTGCGGCCTGTACAAGCTGAAACCCCCGGAAATCCTCACTTCTGCTACTCCAGAAATTTCCAGAGTGGAACAATAGCAATTTTCATAAAGAATTTAGCAGGAAAAAGCCGCCCAGTTTATTTCTCTCTGCCTCAAAACCGACAAGACAAAGCTGACCCACTTCCATATTTAATATTGTTCACTTTCCCATTTGATGCTCCTGAGAATCGCCGGCTGGCGCAGAGTTTCACTCCATGGGTGTAACCATGTGCCCCACGTCCTCAGGAGCCCCCATGTACTGATGGCTCATGAAACATGTAAGCAGCATAGCAAAGACGGGCCGCTTCCACAGAAGTGCACTTCCGGCCTGCATCGCACGTTAAGTCCACATGATCTTTTCCATAGCAACGGCAGCTAATCCGCCATTTCATGAAGGAAGCTGTGGGGGGTTGACTCATCTCAACCTTGAGGGAAAAACAAATCCTTTTTGGGTGCTGGGGGGGTGGGGGGGGAAACATGGGCTGTCAGTAAACTCCTCCTGCAAAAACATTAACACATAACGGGGAGGCAGACGTGCACGAGGACCCAGAAAGGAGCAGGAAGAACGGCATAAGACGTGACGGCAATTATTATTATTATTGAGGGGTGGGGGCAATGCTTCAGAATGCCCAGCGG
>JABFEA020000046.1:1003884-1016625 GCA_019775915.2 Cyphomyrus plagiostoma
GGTCACTATCCCCGGTCACTATCCCCGGTCACTATCCCCGGTCACTATCCCTGGTCACTATCCCCGGTCACTATCCCTGGTCACTATCCCTGGTCACTATCCCCGGTCACTATCCCCGGTCACTATGCCCAGTCTCTATCCCCGGTCACTATCCCTGGTCACTATCCCTGGTCACTATCCCCAGTCTCTATCCCCGATCACTATCCCCGGTCACTATCCCCGGTCACTATCCCCGGTCACTATCCCTGGTCACTATCCCCGGTCACTATTCCCGGTCACTATCCCTGGTCACTATCCCCAGTCTCTATCCCTGATCACTATCCCCAGTCTCTATCCCCGATCACTATCCCCGGTCACTATCCCCGGTCACTATGCCCAGTCTCTATTCCCGGTCTCTATCCCCGGTCACTATCCCCGGTCACTATCCCCGGTCACTATCCCCAGTCTCTATCCCCGGTCACTATCCCCAGTCAGCATTCCAGGTCAGCATTTCCCGATCAGTGTCATTTCTCCAAAGGGACCTGGGGACAGAGCCACCTGGGACTTTCATGTCAATTATTCATTTAGTCACAAATTTTACCCTAAAGCCCAGAGTTTCCACAGGAGGTGTGTGTGAGGGATAGAGGCAGCAAGAGGCAGCAAGAGGCTGCCCCCAAAAAAGAGTGAGACTGCCAGCACTGAGCCTCACAGCCCCGTCGCCACTAGTCCCCCCCCCTCGAGGAGCTGCAGCCTTCATGCTCCTCACTGCCAGCTCGTTTATTTACATCGATTTCTCACCTCCTGCTCTGCCTTAACTTCCAGAACTAATCCAGCTAATTGTGACATATGAGAGCAACGTATGAGTCTAGGTTTCACGCAGCATGCCACTGACCGCAGTCACGACACGTTTGTTCCGTTGCAGTCGATAAAAGCTCTTCTTGGCCCATTCTCTTTGAATTCGGGTTCTGGGATATGGGAGGGCAGACTGGGCCAGAAACCGGTTACTGCTGATGGGTCCAGTGCACTATGGGGAAAGCAGAACCCTGACTGAATGGTCACCTCTTCAGGCTGGACATTAGACAGGAAATGCTGGACGAGGCCACCAAGGTCCATGTGGCAGATGTCCTGGCAGTGACAGTGCATTTCGAGCAGGGCCGTTTGTGTGTGTCCTGACACAGGAGGTGAGGAGAGTTCTGCAGCTTCCCCTCACAGTTCCGTCACTGCCCTGGCAGCCAGAACAGCCTCTGTGAGTCAGCGCTCCCCTCGCTGCGTGATGCTGACTCCAGAGAGGCGGGCCTCTTCTAAAACGGGATATCATGCATATTCATGAGGAGATCCTCTCCTTCACATCGAATACAGCGTGACAGAGCTACACACACACACACACACACACACAGTCCCTGGGATATCCTTCCCAGAAATGGAGTCAGCCAAAAAGAATATAAAAAACAGGACAGCAGGAGGCGCTCTGCAATGACATCAGCTGATTGGCTGTGTGGCTGATCCATCGTGGGTGTGACACCTTACTGGGCACCAGTCAAATCTGTGCACTGGCAGGAGGCTGTTTCTCTGGGAATAATGAGGAGCTGCCCGGGAGAATCGGACAGGCGGGATAATCTCTGACTGACAGGCAAGGCCCAGAGTGTCTGTGTGCGTCTGAAGCGAGATAAGAGTTTGGCGACCAAACTGGGCTGAACCTCATTTACTGGCTGCTCCTGCATGACTCCCTGCCAGAATTATGGCTCCCAGTCGTTCAGAGAATTTCAGTTTGGGCCACTAAAAAATATTTGGCCCTATTTTTTGGCAGAAGAGGCCTGCTTCTGTATCGGCCACCCTTCATGCCGCCAGATTGTGTGGCTTCCGTCCTCAGTTTGGGCTGTACTGTCTAGTGTAAACACAGCTTAGACATGGAAATGAAAATGGTCTTCAAACTGACAAGGAAAATGTTGGAAGCAATAACCTGTAAATTCCATGCACAAATGACATTCGAATCTGTATAACAGAACAGAATAACGGATGATTCGAGGTAAACTCATACAACTTCAACGATTCAAAGGCAGCGTACATGCGGCTCTCACTTCAGTTCTTTCGATCGCCCCATCTCAGGGTGAGGACTAAACTATGAAGCCCTCTTTTTCATTATTATGACATTTCTGTGGCGATTCTGCCATCCTAAACATCAGTCTTTAAACCTTCAGACTTCCCAAAACATGAGCATGAGCCGAATCTTCAGTAAGCTTGTAGCGAGACTTTAAATTATTCAAAGCCTGCAATGAAACTTTAATACGCAGACCCCCGAATTTGTCATATTTAAACATTAAAGATTTTTGCTGCAGGTTTTACTTAAATAGGTTAATACTCTCTGTCACAGCCTTTGATGTTATTAATCAATGCACTGCTACAGCAGTCCAGGAAAACTGCTGGGGAGAAAAGCTGAAAGACACAAAGGTGAGTGTCACTCCTCTCACGTTCATCAAAATACTCCTCAAAGCTCACTGCTAACAAAAGTCATCATTTCAAACATCTCCATTTAACATCTCAAGAAGCAGCTGTCCGGGTTACATCTGGTCAGTGCCAGTGAATGTAACCACAGGAAGACAAACTACGATGCGATACACTGTACAGTGATGGCCGACGATTGCTCACACACCAGTATGCGGCGTCTGCCATATTCAGCAGCTACACATCTGCAGTGCGACACACTGCACAGTGACGGCCGATGATCGTTCACACACCAGTATGCTGTGTTTGCCATATTCACGGCTACACATCTGCCAGTGGGAGGGCAGCTATACAAAGTCAACATCACACAAATTCCAGCAAGACAAAGCTTCGTTCTTCCCAGAGGACACCTAGAGTTCGACAATTTTTCTGTTTCTTAAATTACAGTAAAGAGATCCTAGCCAACTGATACAATTTATGTGTTTTACGGCTACTTTACCATAGTAATAAGTGCCGTTTATATTTTTCCTGTTTTTTCATGGTCCATTTATCACTAAATGCTTATCACTAACTGACCCCCAATCTGTATGTTGCAGAACATTGCTGTCAGACGAAAACGTGTAAACATCTAGTTTATGAAATGGTTTTTGCTTTCATTGTTACATTATTAGGAGTTATACTAGGAGTTATTAGACAACCCAGCCAACAGGCAAAAAAACGGTCACGGGCAGCTGAAGCTGAGTAGCAAAAGGCTGCGAGAGAATTCAGCTGGAGTCCGTCGAATGGGAACCGAAAAGCTTTTTCCATATTCACACTCTAAAGGATCCCAGAAAACCGGCCTCCTTGCTCAGCGATGTCAGCAGTCTGACAGGCGTCCTGCACGTCGGAAGGCAGCCTGGCCGCGCGGCTCCAGGTGAAAGACGAAGCGAGTCAGAGACCATAAGGAAGAGAGATCGGCATGAAGAACCGCTTCAGATGCTTGTGCTCAAGGATGAACAACACAGATGGAGGGAGGACCATGACGGAGAAGGTGTCAGGGCCAGCTTCACTCCTCCATTTAAACTGGGGCAAAGTTACCTCCTCTGTGTGGCTGTCACTTACAGGAAATGACCAAACATGGAGCAAAAGCACTTCCTGTGTGTGGCAGTCATTACTCCAAGGATGGCAAGAGTGTGACGGTAACAGTTTGGAAGTGTGACTGTCACAGAGTGAGCGTACAAACACACACTCACTTACGCACACCGTCAACCAATAGGATTGTCTGGCCAACTGTTATGGATCATCTTTATATAACAGCAGTTGTCACCCCCTCAACTCTAACAGTTTTGAGATTTTCACCATCTGGCTTCATTATAGACATAAAGGGAAACAGAGAGGTAGAAGATAAGGGAGGTTCCTCTCAAGGAGACCAAGGAACACATGACATCGCGTCGCATCATTCATGGTGCTCTTGCTCAGCCCCTTGGGGGATGCTTGGGAGATTCTTTCTGAACTCAGCAAGCTTCTGGGCACAGGGTTTAAATGTGAGATGGGGAGTGTGGGGGGGGGGTCCATGGGCCCGCAGATGGATGCAGTTTAGAGAAGGCAAAGATAGGGGCAGCTAAACCGATCCTGCCTATATACAATCCGACAGCTTAAATATGACTGCAGAGCTTAGAGCAAGGATGCTAAAGCTGTTCTCCTTGGTGCCCCAGCGAGGCTGACCTCCTACGTGGCTAACAGGGGCGCTAGGCTAATCTCCTACGCGGCTAACAGGGGCGCTAGGCTAATCTCCTACGCGGCTAAAGGGGGCGTGGCATCGGCCTGTGTGGCTGCTCAGTCAGCGCTGCAGCAATCCGCGCTAACGGCCTGTCTCGGGGACACCTGTGTAACTGAACAACTCTGAAAATTGGACCTAAATAAGGAGCAGGGGCTGTGGGGGCTCTGCAAGCATTTGAAGAAGGATGAGAGAGTAAGGGAGACAGAGCGAGAGAGAGAGAAAGAGAGAGAGAGAGAATGAGCTGTCAGGATGGAGAAGCAGAGAGCATAGAGCCATGCTAGAGCCAGGCAGACACAGCCAAGGACCAATAACACAAATGACAGGTTAAACGGGAATCTCTATCTGTCAGAGGCGCTGTGCCCAGCCCACATCTAGCAGGGATTTCATCAGTCTTCCCTATAGGGATGTTTGCACCTAAACTGTTACTATCTCCGCTGCTCCATGAAGCAGACGGAAAGTCTGGCATGTTTTTCGGAAAACCGAACATGACGGGTTGTGTGTGGGAACATAATCCCCCCCCCCCCCCCATACACCATACATCATGAAGGTGCAGATCCAACGATGATTTAGAATTATATATCTACATAAATATGTAATGTAGTTAGTACAAGTATGAGTAGAGATACATAGGGAATCCTTGAACATATTGAAATTTCACCACCGTTTTCACGGTTGAACCATTCACATCAGAGGTAAAGATGGGGAACTCAGCGGCATGCTCCATGTGACCCCTTCATCGCGTGTTCTGCAGGTACCGGTAACACTGCAGCGTTGTAGTATGAACAGCACGCAGGAGGACTGAAACCGCGCACCGGTCTACCGTCACAGCACGATTCATTTCGCCAGTCGTCCCCGCTGCGCTGCAGCCGGAGAGTGAGCGGTGGCGGCGGAGACGCTGTAAGGGCATGACGCTTCTGTCCCTGACAGACGGAGGCACCGCGACAATTCGGGTCCCCTCTGAGTGTAAGCGCTCAGGCCCCGACCGTACTGCTCTTTAGGATTAATGTCTTGAGATTAACCTAGAAACGCATTAATTCAAATGCCTCTCCAAACACTGTCAGACGCAGCACTGGCTTGAGAGAGCTGCCGTGTAAAACGACTGTGTAGCGCCGTACTAAATAATCGTACAGTGAAAACCCATTAAATGTCCTTTCACCCGAAACGCCACAGCATGAGATAGCACTTCTACACGTGTGGTTTAGTCAGTCAAGGAAATAACGCCGCCTTAATCGGCGTATACATATAAACACTATATTAATTCGGTATTCGTCTGTACATAATTTAATGGAAACAGCCCAATACCTTATTCGAACCATTGCTGGGGATTAAATGCTGAAATCAGCCTTTTAATGGCCATCATGAGAAGACCTCGGTTTGCATAGGCTAATATATGCGTATTTTTCATAACGTGTTTTATACACCAGATTCCCAGTACAAAGGACACTGATTGAACATCAAGAAACTTTGACGTCTCTCTTACATCCAAGTAACCCAGGTAAAATCATGAATGATAAAAGGTGATGGATGGATGGAATTGCCCCGTTAATAATAAGCGGGTAAAAGTATGTGCTATTTTTTTTACCCTGCTGTCAAAACCAGCTTGTACCGATGAGGATTAATATTAAAACCGAAATACCTTTCGTGTTTTTGTCCCTCCATAATTAGGAGGACATGCGGTTTGAGATTGATACCAAAAAAATCTATTTCCGATGCATACCGTTCTCAGCTTCTCATTCTCGCGACAAATAGGCGTAGAATGCCTGAAATGCAGCTCGCTTTTAAAACTTACTTTGAAATTAATGTAGAACATCAGGTATGGTACACCAAGTATACTGTAATTTCAATATTATCATTCACATGTTACAGAACAGCTGCCTTCTGTTCGCACGCTATTCCCCAGTGTCCCCTCTGTCACCTGCCAAATGAAACTCTCAGAAACTAAAGTTTGAGCGTCAGGGCACGGATCCATACTGAGCCGGGCAAATGATCGTGCGGTCGGGTGCTAAGCGGAGAAGGTGCATAGGTGACAGCACACCTGGAGGATGCGCACAGGTGACAGCGCACGTGGAGAAGGCGCACAGGTGACAGCGTACCTGGAGGAGGCGCACAGGTGACAGCACACCTGGAGGACACAGGCTATAAGGCACATGGAGGAGGCGCACAGGTGACAGCACAACTGGACACACGTGACTGGACGCCAGAGGTCATGCATTTCCTTAGCAAGCAAACTCGCCTTCGGACAATACGTACCAAAACCAAAACGGCAAAAAAAAAAACAATGCCAATGCAATAATCTCAAGCCAGAAATTACTTTGCTTATGATTATTTTCACTTTGACTAAACACTACGCACAGGTGCTGAAAGAAAGCTTTACTGGCCGCTTTTAACATTAAACACATTTTCTATATGTGGACGCAACACAGTCATAAAGACACAAAAATGCTCTGAGATCTACTGTCGTTTTATAAAACCGAGAATTTAAAAATATATTTCCATGAAATTATCAAATATTTTCAGCGCCACTCCACACCCTTCGGAGTTTGACCACAACAATAAACGGGTTTGCGTTACAGTCGAGGCAGCACGCCTGCGTTATAGAGAAGGCGTACTTCCCTCAGATCTGACAGAAAATGCGGCTTTTGTCACTCTCTGGAAACACTCACCATAGTAAGAGGAAGGGATTTCAGTTTTCCGTGCCATTGCACCGTGGACAGATTGACCGTGATGCGCCTTCGTTGTTATGATGGCATGTGAGGATAAAAGCGGGAGCAGAGTCTTCTCTTTATAATGACCTCTCTCTTTTAACTGTTTAAACCACGCAGTGTAACGTCAGTGCTGTTTACAGCAGAGCCAAGCGTCATTTAGTGCGCTATGTGGGAGCTCATACCCTAACAGCATCAAAATAGTCTCCTTAAAGGAGACGCGCACATTTCCCATTTTGGGTATCTTTCTTCCTGCTGATGCATCCAAAGACACATCCATTCACATTTATAGCATACGCACCACATTTATGTTGATTAATTAATGATTTATACCGTCATTTTAAAAGTTATAGTCATTTTTATTACACGTGTGTAGTATTGTAATTGCTTGATCACAGTTCATATAACATATGGATAAATTTAAGTTACATTTTAATGGTTATCACTGGTAACGTAAAACCTGCGCTGCTCTTCCGTTTCTTGACTCGGACCTCAGTCCTCCCTGAAGATGGGACTTCTACTCACATTGACGGACATGTGTGGTTAGCGGATGGATTACCTAAACCGTGTGATGCCGATAACCTTTTCGATTATCGTTTTTTTTCCTGTCCGCCTAAACATGACAGATCCATATGCAAATTGTAATCTGCTTGCTAAATATTCAATGTAAGCAGTTACGTTCCCGAGGGTGACGCTTTGTTTTATACGGTTACAGTGACATGTAGACTAGTCACTTGTGTCACTTCTGTATCAAAGCATTTTCATTTTCCCTCTTATATTCATGCAAGGCTGTGGGTCTTAAGGGGAGTAAGATTGGATAGGCCTATGTGAAAATCAGTTAACTTCTATGTGTCTCTACTAGTTCTTGTATCTTATTTATTATTCGAACCATGTGTTCCCATCAGGGGTCAGGTACTCTACAGCTCATCTCAGTTCCTTGAACCTGACCACTCTTAGACTGCTATAGGGATCCAGGCCACCATCAGAAGTCAGAGACTCTACACCTTGGCTCAGTTCCTCAAACCTGACCACTCTTGGGCTGCTATAGGGATCTCAGGCTGGCAGCCTGATTTAGACACCAGGAGTCCGTTTCTAGGGCATCACACACTGTCAGAAAAAGTGCCAATTTGTACCCCAGTGTAGGCTCTGCCTATTGTACCCCAGCTGTAAGTAAATGAACATTTTACTCCAATTTAAGGTACAGAACCTCAGAGGAACATCCCCAAGGTACAAACAACATTTATGTACCATCAGTGGTACAAGAATGTCCCTCATAGTCCATTTCTGTATTGTAAAATGTACAATTACCTTCAGCTAGAATACAACTGGCAGAACCCTGATGGTACAGCCCCAGTGACAAGGCAATTAAGGTACAAATTGGTGCTCTTTTTTCTGACAGGGTAGTGCTGAAGATGATTAAGCGTTTTTTAGGTCGTTTTTTGCTGAACATTTCAAAAGCCTTTTACTTGTCAACATGTCTGTTTTTCAGAAAATATAGCTTTATACCCATCACTATTGTTACAATGATTTGAAAAGCAGCACAGGAGTTTTCAAATGTTTTTGGATTTACTCGTCGTTTCGGTAAACAATAAAGGTACTAATCGGCATGAAACGGGACGACACTGCACAGAGGAACGCAATCTCTTTCTAATACAAAATTATGGCGGCCTCTAGTGGTAAAATTGAATTGAATAAAATGCATTTCGTTTTCTTTTTTTGCTACTTAATTTTTCACCTTTTTAAGTCAAGTTCCGTTAAGGGTGATAATACAGTAAGAGACAAAATGTTGAGACAAAATTAACTGAAAACTCGCGGTGTATTCTTTACTGTAGAGGACGACAACATACTGAACATCTTCAATTGGCAGCTTGGGTGCTTTTCTTACGAAGGTATTGCAAAAGACATAAATATATCTCAACAGAATACACATACAAGAACAAGAGGCGGCATTTCAGTATGTCAAAGAATATTGAGTTTGACAGCTGATTACAAATGAGGTAGAGAAACTGTGTCGCTTATCCTTTGAGAAATGTATGATTAAAGCTCTGACATTCAGCATAAATTCTGAAAACTAGAAAGTGAACTCCCACATGAAGGTCGATTATTAATGCGTAGCCCCTAGAATCCGTCATATGCATCCGTCGCGAGTTCGTAACGACATAGCCCTAACTAAGGAAAAAGAATTAATTAACTCTCCGGAGTATTACATTTTCATATTGAACATGTTTTCGGTAGATATAATACAGCAGACATACTTTAAAAATCGCAAGAAGCAGAATCTCCTGATCAGGCCTATATATGAAAGTAGGCGAAATTATTTTCTGATTTTTTTTTCATTTGGAGCGGCACAGAGTGATTTGATAAGATTCTGAGAAATACCGAGACACATTATTTTTCCACTTTGGCGATTTCTGATGTTTGCTGGGGGTTCAGTCACATGTTGTGCAGTGAGAGCAGAGATGAAATTATGCTTCCCAACTGTCCCAGGAGGAAAAACAGATCGCGCACACCTATCCCGAGCAGCGCCTCACGTACAGTACAGGCTGAGCCTGACACCGGTACCGATTCTGGGTTCTACTGCTCTGTGTTTCTACTGAAGCACTGTGTTATTTTTTTTTAACTCTACATAATATCTGAATACTAATGAAGCAGTGCTTAAAAAACACTTCCTGAAAATTATGATGACGCCAGTTAAAGTGCATTCATTCATAAGATCATATAGAAATAATATCAATACAATAACATGAAGACAATGTTTCATGCAGTTGGAATCAAGGATATTTGCATTTAGCAGACAGGGAGTAAAGCTATAATTGGATATCCAATTTTTGGATATCCATTGAAAACATATTTCATCCATAAAATATAATTAACAAATCAAAATGTGATTGACATCAGGGAAGAAAGTTACTTGCAAATCCAGGGAATTTAAACTTTAATCCTGAGTGCTGGGCATTGCAGGAGGCACACACTTTTGTATAATAATCGTAAAGACATTCGTAATTTTCTCAGTGTCAATTTATAAAACTGGCGGTCCGTGGGAATTTACACATCAGAAATGCTACATGACACCCTTACAGTAAGCAGGCTGGATGATGCAGTGTTGCCATGGCTACACAAACTGAAAATGTCATCAGTACAGTAAACAGAGGAATGTGAAGCCAGCCAAATACCTGGGAACTCTCTCTCGCTCTCTGTGTCTCCCTCTCTCTTTGTGTGTGTTTGTGTGAATTCCATATCTGCGAAACATGAAAATACATTAAAAAAAAAAAAAACAACGACTTTCAACTTTGGTTCCGTGTCCCGCTAGGGGACCGCAGAGACCTTTCGTTAATTGTCGAAATCAGTTATAATCCGATTAACTCAACGGGAAAAATACTAAAGTGGCGTAAGAAGCATGGAAGTCCACTAGGTCCTTAATTATATGATCATGCATTTGTGATTGCGAGTCCCAACACTCGTAGCCTATATTTTCATCTGGGAATTCAATGTCCAAAAAACGGAGTTCATCTTTCAAAAAAGGTTGATAACCCCTAATAATTCTTTCCTGCCTTGACACTTTAGGCTACTAATAAAGATTTGTATGAGGAGAAATTGCTAACATCCCATGTTTAATTTGAATATACTGTATACATTTTGTCATCTGACCCTATGGATCTGCAAGCCAATTCCATTTCCCGATAAATTTTTTTCTTTAGATGTCCACGAAATGTGTAATCAATTACAAATATAAAATGTAAACTATAACAATTAAAAATTGCGTTACATAACAAAGTAGGTTAGAAGTGAAGGTCAGCTGACGGAGAAGCCATGTGGTAAAATGGGCAATGCTGATTGGTCAGACGCAGGAAGTGGCAGACTCTGATTGGCTGTATCTACATTTTTTCTCTCTAAGGGAAAGGTCAGGCTGATGGTTGTGGGACTGTACAGTGAGCAGTCGGTGTTTTGAAGGGATAGCAACAATGTTTCGCAAGGTAAGCTGTTGTTGGGTAAAGCCCTGCAGTAACTTAAAACAACCATGATAAAATGCTTTTCTTTCGCTTTACCTTGTGTCTTTCACCGCATATCGCGGCTTTCAATGCGCGTTTTATTGTGGTATATTCCTGCTGTCTACCATTATATGATAACTGTTTGTCTCTTTCTCTTCTTTATGAGTACGCCGTCGTTTTGCATTAGTGTCCCTTTTGATTCTGGACTTCAATCGAGTCCAGACCACCTGCGTGAAGCTGTCGCGCAGTTTGCTTTCCAGTGGGGTGGGGTGGGGAGATTTTTTGTGACAGCTGAACGATATGGAGGCGAAAACCGCATGCAGCTCCAAAAACCGCGGCCAAGCTCTCAGCACGCCTGCAGTTATCATCTGGCCGGTTCCATACATTATTACATTTAAACCCTCAGTCATCCATTTAGGTGCTGCAGTCTTGTGTCCAAACCAGCCTGCGGTTCCAGGGCACCAAGGCCAGTCCGGCCAGCAGCTCCGCCAGGGCGGCCCAGGGAGGTTTCAGCTTTGGTGAGTCCCCTCTGTCCGAGATATTGGCCTTACCCATCTCCAGAGCAGAGATATTTAACTGTAGGCACGCCCACAGAGCTAACCGATCAACAGAAGGAGTTTCAGGAACTAGCGCGGAAGTTTGCCAGGGAGGAGATCATTCCTGCCGCGTCGAATTATGACAAGAGCGGAGAGGTGCGTTTCTGGCCGGAAAAATGGTGTCAGTCAGTTACTATAATATTGTAATACGTACTATAATACGTATAATGATTATGGTAATCATATTGAATTCTTATCTCTTAGTTCCCATTTCCACTCATCAAACGAGCGTGGGAGCTCGGTCTGATGAACAGTCACATCCCTGACTCCTGCGGTACGTTGTCTCTGCTTGGCTCCGTGCGCAGCCCCTGCCTGCACTCCGAGTTGGTCCGCTAACCGTAATGGTGCCTGCCCTCCTCCATTCAGGTGGCATGGGCCTCGGAATATTTGACTCCTGCCTGATAACAGAGGAGCTGGCCTATGGCTGCACGGGGGTCCAGACGGCCATTGAGGCTAACTCCCTTGGGGTGAGGCTTCCCTGGATCTTTCTAGATATTTCAAAATATCCACCCCACAATGTTAAGCATCTTAAAACCTATATTAAAATGTATTCTACTCGACCAGTGTGTTTTATTTGAATCCCTGGTTTAACTGGGGGTGGCATGTGGCTCTGTAGACTAAGCAGAATGGTCACGTCTGTTGGCCCTAGAGCGAAGCCCTTAACCGCCAGCTCTATGGGCGCCGCTGCAAGTGGCTGCCCCTCACTGCCAAGCTTTCTCACACTTGCATGTATGTCTGTGTCATGGAGAGCAAGATGGGGTAGGTGAAAAGGGAATTTCCCAATGGGGATCAATAATGTCTCGTAATATTATTAACTTGCAGCAAATGCCAGTGATTATTGCAGGCAATGACACGCAAAAGAAGAAATACCTGGGGAGAATGACCGAGGAACCGCTGATGTGTGTAAGTGTCAGGCTTTTGGGTTTGCTGGGGGTCCCTGGGGTCTCTCTGAGCAGCCACCTAACATGTTTCTGGCTTGTTGTGCTGGCTGATCGCCTTGTTCAGGGACCCAGTCAGCCAAGCAGTTGTGCTCAGTGCTTGAAGTGGGGAAAAATAAGTCCAGGAACTCAAATTTTTTGACATTTGTGCTGTGGAAAAAAAAAAGAAAAAAAAAATTAAGTCTTTAGGATGTGTTGGTTCAAAAACTATTTTAATTTAATCATTCTTCCAAGCAATAACCTATAGGCATACGCTATTTTTTTTCTAATTCACAAATGGAATACTGAAAAACCATTAAAACAACATGAACCAGACCAGTGTGAGAGGGAGGATAT